>JAMKCH010058322.1:0-15145 GCA_023653785.1 Ophioderma brevispina | reverse complement strand
GCCGTTTCTCAATGAAACTGCAACCCAATTATCATCTGGTCTGCCCCCAAAATTGTGCTGGCTGCATTTCACAACTGCCAATCTTACTGCTTACTGCTAAATCATTGGTGTGCAAGGCCCCAGAATTGCCTAGCATGGCTCTAGGAAATGTATTAAGTATTCCATGGGAATTGCAAAAATAGAAAATGAACAAGGCCACCTGAATGATGTGACACAACCAAGTTTGTGATTTTACCCGTGTAGATATGACCTTCTTACATAAACCAGCATGCCCAAATGACCTTTTGAACTTAGTAGAGTTGACAATCAAAAGGACCCAACTAGATGAATGAGGTCATTGACATATTTGGTGCACTGCTTACAATTGATCAGTCTTCTTTAAATGGGAACAAAGTGGAGAAACTAACCAAAATGGCCACACACATACATATAAAAATAGCAATTACAAGGTCTCTCCTTGAACAAGTTCAAACAAGACAATTAATTGCCTTGTTCAAGTCTTGTACCCACAACCCTCAGCTGCCCTTAGGATTATGAGTCCAAGTCGTTATCAACTGTGCCATAGTGCTCTAAAAATGTCTCTCCTGTAAAATGACAAAAATGCAGACTTGACCTCCTTGCACTCACATGACTTTATACTTTTCATGCTTTCATCAATTTTTAAAAAGGTCATTCGTTTTTTTTGGGGGAGGGGGGTTACTGTGGTAATGGACCTTAATAAACCTTGTACCCATGTGTGTATAAATTTTGTAAACCCTGCTTCAAAGATGGTAGTTCAGACCAATTTTCCTTGTCTACAAGTTTCAAATCACCTCAAATTTCCCATGACACACTGCATTTCCTGGGAAGGACTTCCCAAATTCCCACACGTTTTAAGCAATGGTCACCGTTCCCATTTCCTGTGGATAACACGCAAGGCCTTGCAACAATTTTGTGAACTGAACCAGCCTTTAAAAAGACAACCGCACATGGAAAATAGTGCACTTAAGGTTTTTCAAAATTGATATTCTTGCATGGTTGTCGAGCATTTATACATTAGCCCTCACCTGAAATGATTAAACCCAAATCAGCATATTTATTGGTAAACAGAACATTTGAAAATAACATCACTCCTGGGTGATTTATTCAGCTGACGATGGAAATGGTGTTTAAAACAAGAAAACACACGCCAGATTGATTCCCAGGCATCCACCTGTTTTTGATCGGTCTCTGACCTTTGTGGGTTTTAATATCAATGATTTACGAGTGTGTGATACGCAATACACCTTTGTTGATTAAAGTTTTTGAAAAAAATCAAGTAAGCAAAAACCTACAAATTACCTAGATGTTTAGCCTCTTATTAATGTGCCATCTATTTTTGGGTACTTTATTTTTTGTGTGCAAATTATCTGTATTCTTTCAATGGCCTAGACTAGTATCATTTGATAGCAAATTGTAGAAATTTCAAATTTTGTGAAAATATGCAGTGCTGCTTTATACCAGCGCAACTACAAAGAAATCCTAAACTTCAGAACAAACTCTCCAGACAACATTTTGTACTTACATGCTATCTATGATCTTGGTCACCTTGTGCTGATAAGCCCTTCTATTCCAGCTATTTTGCGAGTGTGAACAATGTCATAACCGGTTACAACCTCCGAAGAAAAAGAAGTTGGACAACATTCAGCTGATACCTATCAAATTCACCCTCATTTATGCTGTTGGTGGTGTGATAGGTGCATTAAAGAGATTTCGTGATCCACAACTTCGTTCCCCAAACATACCTACAAAAAGTTGAGATTTTTATATCTCTGAAACGTTAGCCTTAGTAATCCTAGTCTTACATGCAAAGTTGGCCGTATCTGTAGAAATTCACAATTTTGTATTTTTTTGTCGCGTAAACATACCGTTGGAAACAAGCAATTGCTCATAACTCAAAACCGCAAGATGTAATCAACTCAAATTTTGTGAATAAGCTCTTCTCAAGGATATCTAGTGAACAATTAGTAAAACAGAAGGTGATGGAAGTCCACGACATGTACGTTAACATAACTAGTGGAACAATAAACCTTAATGAGCCAAGTCTCGTTATTTACACCTTAATCGTATCTGGTCTACGATACACTACAATAAAATAATATTATGAATAGTGGCAATGATATGAGCATTGCAACATAAGCTACTGGATGTGGCTACCTGGACAGGAGTAATGTCATGTCTGACAGCAGGCAGAACAACAATATTAGCAATCAATAACCGGGCCTGTGCTATAAAAATCCAAACAAGATCCAGCATGTATCATTAATGGCATGTTGTTAACTAAAAATACCAACTAATCACATGCTAACAGGATAACCTGAAAGTATGTTGCTAAGCTCTCTGAGTGTACTTTATTTATCCCTAGGAAAATTTAGGGATTTGTTTAATTTTTTAAATTGAGCAATATTTTGGTGTGTCCTGGTGTCGATTTCCTGAGTTAGACTAAAGACTCTTTTACGGAATAAAGCTGTACAATCCTTGTAATCCTTTGATCCTCTTATAGAAGATTTCATGCTAGGCTAATTCCATGCAGTCTTACATGAAGCATGAACCAATATTTTGCATCTTTTAATACACATTCATGTATACCTGATATGTATCGGCGTACACGATTGGCCAATACGCGCCATGTGATCTGGTCTCAATCCACAAACCGTTTATGCATGGCTGCCATGACGAATGCCGAAAGTGGTAAAAAATCATGCAATTTCAGAACTGAATTTGATATCTAATGATTTAATTTTGTAAGTAATAGTTATTTAAAGTACGGTACACATGAACGGGGCAAGCCCTCGGGCATAACAAGCGTTCATACCCAAAATACTATGAATGAACCCCTAATTTTCCCGAATCAGTTACAGACAGAATTTCCTGACTTACGATAATTCCTTAAAAATTCCCAAACAAAATCAGAATTCTTTGATTTTAAAATCCATTAACTTCTCCCATTTTAACTCTGACATATAATACACAAACCTTATCTCTAGAGCAAATCTGCTTCTTTCCGTCCACCTCAATGACTCTAGCAAACTTCATGAACCTGTGGCAGTCAAAATTGTTAGTTATACCAAGGTTGTGGCAGTCCCTGGCAAAGTAGTCCCATTTGTCCACATCAATGCCATTTCGCTTATTGGCTACAATCTCATACAGGAAGCTCTTGTCTTGGTTACGACCTTTGCACACCTGAAAGTTGGTAAAATACAGACGATGGTGGTCAAGCCTTATTCAATATAGCAACTCACCCAAATGAATCAAATTAGATTACAGCAATACAGACTACAAATTTAACCAATTTAGGTATTTTGATGTGGACCGGTCATGAGTCTTCCATCCATAACCCATTATGACCTTGTTCTTGTCCTTTATTCAAAAATAAATATGCAAAAATACCTTTAAAGTGGAGTTAATTCTTCAGTGCCAACGGTTTGGAAAATAACAAATTGCTAGATAACACACTAAAAAATTTGGATTTTGTCAAGATTCCAGGTTGACGTGGCAAACCAATAACGTCTAAATTTGGGATTTCTTGGCTGCCAGCACCTGGTAAAAGTCTTCTTTGGTGAATCGAACTGATAAATTCATCCTCATGCCGGTAACAAGCTTGATCAGTCTTAATGTAAGAATAAATTAGTGTAGAACCCATGATTTGGGCATACAATTGTGCAAGTTTCCATTTTTATAGGATCTAAAACAATTCCATCAATATATTTTACACCTCTTTAAGCTTATGTTTTTCCTATGAAAAAAACAGTGCTTCTTCAACGTACATGTCATCTGCCATTGCTATGCACAATGAGGTCAAAGTTCAAAAGGGGATCATTAGAGGTCAATCTTTTAATATCCCATACAAGCCTTGGGCTAGTGATTTTGCTGACTGAGAAGAAGTTAATTGGTCAATGTGTACAAGGGTATGAATACAATAATTACAGTGTAGAGTTTACATTTTTTTCAACACACTCACAGACATGCTACCAAAGCCGATATGCAAACAGACGACATCAAAAGCTGTGATGCCTTATAGAGAGTAAGCTATTGACAACTGTTCGCAAAATGTTCCTATTTAAATGTCCAAGACAGCCTCGTCACTTCCTTTGTTTTTGAGCTGCGAAGCAAGCTCCTACAAATCGCCCGGAAACTCTGTTAGTTAGTGTGTTCGTCCGTTCGTTACGGTAACATTAAAATGATGTATCCATTGATGCTCAGTTTACAGCTGTCCCGGTAATTTATTTCCAATCGGCACGAACACGCTTATTTTCGCTGATTACCAATACAAAAAATTTTTTTTTTTTTTTTTTTTGCGTTGATTAGAAGTTTATTTCAGGGGGGTGCACGAACACCCCTTCTACCCACTAGACTATTAGATTGTAATAGTCAGGGGGCACATGTCAACTACTTCAGAAGCTTTGCCAAGTCTGATATTTTACATGGACCTTGTTATTGAACCCATAAGGAGTTGATTTCAACTTGTTGTCTAATTCTCAGTGACGATTTTTGAGCTGCGAAGCAAGCTCCTACAAATCGCCCGGAAACTCTGTTAGTTAGTGTGTTCGTCCGTTCGTTACGGTAACATTAAAATGATGTAGCCATTGATGATCAGTTTACAGCATTGTCCCCGTACTCGGTAACTTATTTCCAATCGGCACGAACAAGCTTATTTTCGCTGATTCCAATACAAAAAAAACTAGGCGAGTTGGTGGACGAGATCGGACCTACAAGGGCCCCCCCCCCCCACCCCCCTCAAAGTCCCCAATTAATACCCGCGGTATTAGTAAAAAATATTAGATGTGCAATATTACTGTGGGATAAGCCGGATTGAAATATCACAAGCGTCGTAGATTTCATACCCGCATATTGGAAATTATTCACGATTTTATCTTAGCAACGGTAAACTTCTGAACAAAACACATACCTGACGATGATCTTGGATGTATAAGGATTCACGTTATAAGCGAGGGCCCAGGAAACCAATCGTAGACAAAGTGCCTTTTTCATGCTGTTATGTTTAGGTAATCCTTGACACTCGTAACAGTGTTTCTTGTTTTGGTTGTTGTTTTTTATTTTATTACAATTTAGACAACCGAGCCCTCAGAGGTATACCCAACAGTGGTTAACCACTCTACAGGGGTATCCCTAGAAACTGACTCTTTAGAACGGCTGGGACCATCAGGGTTACAACCCCATACTGATATCGAACTGACTTGTGATATACATGTCAGGATGACTCTCTGTACATTGGACCGACGGCTGAACGTCCCTCCGAAGGACGGGATATTCTCGTGGTTCATTTGCCCAGTCCAACTGAACCAGGCGGGTAAGAGAGTGGGAATCTAGTTTTAATCAATAGTTTCTGGCCATCAATTTGCCAACAACTAAAAAACTCCCGCTATAGGTTATGTCTTCAGCTTTTTTTTAATTTTCAGCCCTGTTTTAAGTTTGGGGGAGTGATAAATGAATAGTAATTGTATGAGTGTTTTTAATTAAATATTACGTATTCATTGTATTTTTTTTTTTTAAAAACACATACTCAGCTAAAGATTCAAGTAGTAGTTTTAACGCAAGACGTCAAAGTGCCCTCATAGCGGCAAGGCCAGGTGTCATATACCTTAGTAAGAAACGTCGGGCCACGGTCAGTTCGTGGATGGGAGACCAAAAGGGCACAGATAGGGATAAACTACTTTTTAAGTTTCACTAATGCCTAGTCGTTAGTGACATGTTTTTGTTTTCTCTCTATATTATTACTAAGCAAACACCCTGCATTGGTAGGGGAACTCAGTGACAAATTCCTTTGTTATAGAAGTTCTTTTCGTTTGTTTCCTCTTTTTTCCAAAATAGGAGCTAAACGATTACAAATAGAAAATGAACGCTATTAAATAAAGACTGACATTTCTAATTAAACTTTTTAGGTCGTCTAATTTTTTTGGGGGCACTTAATATTGATTTGCGATGAAAATGTAAACAATATTTTAATATATGTTAATAGAAGCTAAACGATTACAAATAGAAACTGAACCCTATTAATAAAAAAAAACTGATTTTTAAAATGATAGTTAGGGTTTTTATTCATATTAAAACAAATTAGTACTTAATATTAATTTGCAAGGAAAAATTAGCCTAATCATATATATATGGATGTATGTTAATAATTAACTAAGAAAGAAAAATCACCACGACACACAGGAAAAGTGAAATTTGAAATAGAAAGAAATAGAGATAAGAGAAAGAAAGTTTCTTTATTGGGGTTTGAACAAATTGACTTGTACTCTTTCATGGGGGAGGGGACTGGCGGAATTGTGATTGGTTTTTTTTATGACACTCAATACTCTTCTTTAGACAGACTGGTCAGTCCTGAAACGAAAGCAGCAAAAAATTGGTGGCGAAAATTAGGGAGACAAACGCTGTCTGTTACTTTAGATGTCGGACTGCTCCTGAAGCCCAAGAGCCTCCACGTTTTTCATTCACCAAGATTCGGTACCGTACAGCTCAACGCTGGCAATGTGGGTTTTTTGCAGTAGGACAGATGAGCCATTCGTGCGGCGAATTATTGATGAAACCGGCTGCTTCAAATCTCGTCTGATTGAGTGACAGACCAGATTAAGAATAATTAATGAAAACTGTACTTTTAAGGACTACAATATGTACAAAAACGAGATGTCTGTGTGTGCTTTTGGGTTAAAAGAGTATAAGAATACAGATTTGCGAAATTAGCCAAAAGTAAAACTTAGATATGATGATGCTGATAATGGTATGGTCGGTGTGGGTTCCCGTATCCAGGATGTAGTCCCCGGGAGTGTTTATGGTAATAAAAAAAAACCGTGAATTATTCTAACCTTGAGACAAAATGGAGGTTTACAGCTTATTGCTTGTGATGTTCTCTCGTTTCTTGTGTACAATTGTAGTAATGACCAAAAGGGATGTTAATTTCATTTAACCCTATTAAATCTTAGGGCTAAATGTTCGGTTTTGCTGGATGTTATAGAGTAAAATCTGCAAAAATGTGCCCCATTTTGGTCGACCAATATTAATTTTGAACTACTCCAACCTCACATGCTATTGGTTATTCGCGCTTCCGAGGACATTCTCGGTCTTGTTAAGAAATAGTAGAGGCTTAATATGACACATGTCCCATACAACCTTGAAAAAAATTATAATAAAAGGACTCTTTGTCTATTCTGGTAGGCCTCTAGATGGATTAATTGACCAAAAAAAAATTTGTCCCGCCTTATAGTTGCTGCGTTGGTCACATATCAAGGTCTATGTGGTAAATTGTCATCCAAAGTGGCTAGAAGCAAAAAAGGAGGGTGTCTATACCATGTTTGGGGGTCAACTAAACCATCTACGGGCCCATGATGGTTTATAACTGCGTCATTTTCCAAAAATTGGCCTAGAAGCAAAAAGATGGTGTCTATACCCATTTTTGGGGGGTCAATTAAAACACAATTAAACAGTCTTGAGGCTTATCTATAACTTAAAAGTCATCATTATCTTTCAGCATAGAGCATTTAATCAATGGTTTACGTTTTCTCAAACTACCTACATAAATTATAGCCAATAGTCAGGTTGTACAAGTATCAAATAAACCCAAAAACATTGAGCCATAATTCTAAGAAAACACCAATAAAATACTATTCTAAAATCAGTCGATATCGATGATAACTAATTAATAGTTACAACCATTAAAAACATTAATGTTGTTAAAAACCTGATTCTGGGACAAATTTTCATTGGGACCACATCAGAAGCTCCACTACCACTTTGAAAATAAGCCAACCTCATGAAAAACTGCATCCCAGGGCGCAGTGATTCGACCTTGCTCCACCAAATGTTTTCACAAAAAAAAAAGAAATTAACAAAACCTTCAAACAAAACTTTTGAGGTGGAGAATAACAAATGAGGGAAGACCGTAATAGTAGAGACTTAAAGGATTCTGGTTTTGGTATATTCTGTTAGGCCGCCATTCCCATAGAATTGAACTCAGCCGAGAGACATTCGCTCACACATAATCGCCCGGGCGAGATGAGAACTTAGCGCTTGCACGTTAGAGCGAACATTTTCCACGATAAGATTTTTTTCCTACATGCTCTTTCACTGAGAGTGAGAGAACTTCTCTCCGCCCTCCATAGACTTGTTTATCCAGTAAATTAAATGCCCCCGTTTTCTTTGTGCGGACGAAATTGATTATCGATTTCACACGACGGACACTTTTCTCAAGTACCGCACGGCAAAGCAAACCTGAGTGTTCAATTACCATGTTTTAGCCCGTCCCTAAGCACAATTATTGTGCACTTTTTCCTAAAAGCAGTGAAACTTGGCTGCCTATACGTATTGAGCCCCTGAAAATTTCTGATATAGTGCCAAAAAGTAGCGCCCCTATTGGCCTACGCGCCCTCTTTAGTTTTACACACTAGTAAATATTCCTTTCAAGGAGGGCTCTATGCCATATTACAACATTTTTGACCAAATAAGGTCCACACGGTTATTTTAACATGGATGCACATATGTAAACTATTCAGTTACGTCAATATATATGGCTGCCATCTTAGATTTCAAAATGGACGCCAATGAAAGGCCACATTTAAGACTAACCTGTGTTAAGAATGATAAAAAATGCTAATTTTGAGGGGAAACTGTACCCCAATAGTAATGCTGAGGATTTCAGAAAGCACACTGATTGATATTGCAGGCAGTAAAGATAGCACCCCGTTAATCATGATTTTAGAGATGGCGGTTGATTTCAAACGGACGCCACTGGAAACTATATTTGGAATTTAAGCCAAATGAAGCATAAATTTGAAGGGTTAAAATGTATCATTTGGTCAGCTACTGTGTGAATGAATAAGGTCCAGTAAGTGCTGAAATATATCTGGCCATTGATTTAGGCCAATTGTTTCAAATACCTACCAACCCTAATTCAAAATGGCTTGCACACTAAATATCAAATAAATCCAAATAAGCTACTCGCTTATTGAATATGAAAAAAAACAAAAAAAAAAAAAAAAAAAAAAAACACTAAGACGGTCCACATGACAATGCTAAAGAGTTTTGTAGAAAGAACACGCTGACATTGTAGTAGCCACAATAGCAGCAATCTTGAATATCAAGATGCGACGGAAAATGCCATTGAACAATTTTTGCAATATATCTACCTCTGGACCACATTTGATATAGTTCTTAATGACGAAACCTATCTATGTATTGTACGAATTCCAATGACCCCTTTGTAGGAAGCCTGTTAGTATGCTATAAAGCAGCTACTTAAGTATATTAGTATCCTGAGTCGTTATTTTGGCATTGTGGCGATGTGCTATAAGTAGAGTGCATTAAAGTCAAGCTATTCTGGATTTGCATCCATGATCTGAGCAACTACTTCGAACCAGCTCAATCAAGCTTTTGCCACCTCAGAGATTGTGTCCATTATGTAGGTGGTTCCACCTAGCTTCCAATCCCAATTAATAGGACCAAGTAGGACTAGGATGTATAAACAATGACAGCACAAGTACCAAAAGGAGATATCCAGGACTTTCAATAAGGCTCCACTGGAAAGCCTGCAGTACTGATGGGATAGTAGTACAGATGACTCTATGGAGTCTCACAAACATGCCCTAATTTGGACATTTGGTTACAGTGATCAATGGCAACACTGTTTCTTGGTTGATTGATGGTATTATTAATGGGTCTTTGGCAAAGTGTACACACTTCTCAACTGAGCATAATTTACTCAGGTGGAACCAACATTTGTTTTTTGTAATTTTATAAATTGATAATTTGTCCTATCATAACGATTGGGGCCTCGTGATACGGGCTAAGAAAATTGGTTACATGTATAGCCGTGATTCTGCTGTCAGATTCTAAGAGGTACATTTCTACCAAAACCAAACTTGGGCCCAATACAATACAACACCAAATTCAGAATCATTGACTTATCTGGCCTAAAACAAATGTTAGGTATTGGATGCCCTGTACTAAAAAGACCTAAGCCTAAGGCCAAACGTCTATAATGTGCAAACGTTAGCTGAAACTTTAAGCTGACCTTTTTTTAAAAAACAAAAAAGCTCATTTCTGGACATTTCTAAAAAATGATATTGCATTGCTTGCTGTGATGGCTACAATCTGAACAAAAAGTGTTGGCACACTTCGTACCGAAGGAACAAAGTTGAAACCTGAAATTGTGTAACAGTGCGCCTAACACTACTCAACAGTTGATTGTAGGAAGGGGAGGTTTAGGGCTTGGGCAAAAAGCTTCAAGTTGACACACAAAAATCTACCATTATCTTTTTATTTCCTATTCGATTATAGGTGCAATATTAACATTTTAATACATCAAAATTGAGATTTTGGTATATCAGAAGAAAGTTATATTTTCTAATTATGACCCCAGTGAAAATTTAAAGACAAGTAATGTTTCACTTGATATATGAACAAAAACATCCACAAATGTTGTCGACCACTCTACTTATACACCAGTTCTCCTATGGGCCAGTTTAGTACATTATCAAAGTCTTGAGGAGTCCAAGTGTGTGAAAATATCGGATTCAAAAACATGTTAATGATAAAAATCAGACGATTTACGCCAATATTAATTGGTCTCGCTATGAGTTTTAAAATATGGGACCTCCGACTGATCTCACACAATATTCTTCACTCATAGCTCGACCAATTATTTGGGCTTAATCGATTCCAATCTTATATGCACACAATTATGCTTTTGCTATCCAAATGGCTGACCCGATTTGGACCCAAAATTTGAAATTTGTTTTTGATGAAAATGGGACCATGATCGGATCACCCGCCTTTATTTAATTACCTTACTTCCAAACCTTAGCAGATTTTTTGTTTAAAACTGGGAAATGAAGTAAAAGTGCTAGCTGGCAGATTCCATACTATTCAGGAAATGTTTGTCAGGATATTGAACAAAATCTAACATAAACACCCTTGTGTTATTCACAAATTATTACTAGCAAACAATTATGTAAGGACATGCCAAAAACCTGTGTGCATGTTGTTCATTGTCCCATATTTGCACTTGCACTAAGAACTCAAACCTAGAAGAATTTTCATCAGACCAAAGTTTTTTAACAAGTCCTTATAACAAAAAGTGTATCTTCGTCTTGGTAGTCCAAAATAAAAGAATGTAACTTGCATATCAAAACACCTGGCTAATTTTCTAATTGATGGATTTGATAGCTACTCAATGAATAATAATAAGATAGAAACATCAAATAATATTCAGTGCTGAATTTCTCCTACAAACGAGTGTGGTTGGCCAGAGTGGCGTACGTAAATTTCTTTTTGACATTGGGGGGGATGGGGGGTGCTGAAAATTTATGAAGGATGGAAAACGGGGTTGCTGAAAAGATACATTACTAGCACATGGCACGCGAATGCGCGCAAAAAATTTTGCCATTGTTAGAGCTCACAGAATCTAAATGTAGTTGTAATTAGAACAAAAAATATAAAAAAAGTAAAAAATTTTTTTGGAAGAAAAATTTGCCATTTTTAACCTATTATGTTAAAGATGAGGTTATTTTGGTCAAAAACAACATGAACGGGCCATTCAACATTGGGGGGATGATAGGATGACCATTACCCCTCACCAAACTATTGGGGGGATATATCCCCATATCCCCCGGGGATTACGGCCTATGTGGTTGCCCTTTGGTTGTCCATAAACAACATTGTCTGAGAATACTGACGGGTTAAACCTGGTTAAAGGAGGACCCAGAGATTTCCCCGAGGAGACACCCTCAATTTGTTAAGAATTATCGTTTAACAAGTACCAAGTAGTGGTTCTTTATACCTTTTCCATTCGAAACAGGTCGTTAGCATTTCAATATGAAAATTCATATAAGTGAAAGTAAGCCTAACATGGATAATCATTGGTGGCCATTTGGAAAGGAAATCTAAGATGGCAGCAATATTGACTTTGAGCTAAAAAAAATTACTGATAAATTAAAGAGTGCTTAAAATCTAGTAAAGGACTTTGTTTGACCAAAGCGGGGTTGTGTGAATGAAAGGTGATCAACCAACCTTTCAAGAGGTAACCATTTCATTAATTGGGTAAAATTATAATAATAGTTCATTACGGCCATTTGAAATCAGATGCCATCTTGAATTCGAGATTTCCTGCTATCTGTACAAATGCATGCAATAAATGCGTTTTCTGAACTCTCAGCATTACCAGTGTTGGATTGTCCTTAAAAATAGTGTTTTATGCATCTTAAACTCAAATGAGGCTTAAGTATAGATTTCTTAGTGGCGGCCATTTGAAATTAATGATGGGGCCATTGTTGGTTTTAACCTAAATAAATAGCTCTATAAATGCATCATTTTAAACTTACTATACCTTATTTGTTCAACAAGATAGTGGAATTATGGCATTTATGCTCTTGAAATTATATTTCATATTGGGTAAAACGATAGAGGGCGCGTAGGCCAATATGGGGCGCTACGTTTTTTGCACTCGATAGAACTTGTCGGGGCCCTCAATAGTTAAGCATACAAGTGTTTCACGCTTTCTAGGAAAAGTGGCACATACCGCCTATTTTTTGTGCTTAGGGACTGGGCTATTATGTATTACTAGGTTTTTCAGGGGAGGCCGTACATGATTTAAACACCTCCATTGAAAAACAACCGTTTTAAGTAAAAAATAAGGCGAACACAAGGCCTATACTTTTTTAAATACAAATAGAACTAACCGTGTATATATCATTATACAATTTTCTTGTATGCACAAATCAGCGCACACGCCACAGGAACAGCCGTAATTTCCCTTATCTGCTAAACACACCTAAAACCCAGGCAAAATGGCCCCTTTTTATTTTTTAATTAAATTTTAAACCCTAAAAAGTTTATTTCCACACAGTATTGGTAAACCTTTCGAAAACTGGTACTTGGTCCAACTTGGTTTAAAAACTTGGAAAACTGGTCACACCATGGCGTTTTACTATAGTAAACTATTAAACTATGTTTATAAATAATTCCCATCCAATGGTTCAAACATGAAATTATTAGTTTACTATAATAACTTCATTTACAACACTGGTTAATTTGTGTGTTTTAAGTGCAATGAAATTTCCAAAACTTGGGGCTTTAATACCCTCCGTTTTCGACCTACATCGCTAGCTACATTACAATGCTTTCCTTACGATAACGCACCACGCCGGGCGCGATTTCAGAAGAAACACCGCTTACGATTTTTTTGAAATTTCGTATCCAAAAAAAAACTTTGATACACTAAGATATAAACCCAAACTAATCCAATAGCATTTCTTTCAAATATTACACTTCTGTCATTGCCCCTCCTTTGGTGACGAGGGTTGAATAATATGGCATCGCATCACACACAGGAAAAGCAGAGCCGCTGACTGCCGCTTGTCTTTTTTCCTTGCCATACGGTTCTTGCTGGAGTTTCGTTATCTCTGGACAATAAGACTAATAACAAAATAATAGTCACTTTAAAAAATAAAATTGACAAGCTTTGGATGTATTGAATGTTTTATTCACAAATCAGCTATATGTCTGGATAGATCTTCATATTTATTTGTGGATGGATCTTCATAATTATTAGCAGTATATGGGACATCCGAATGCCCCGTGACATGAATAAAAAATGGCTAAACGATGTGTTACTGGTTTTTTGATGTGCCACAAAACCTTGAAAGTATATGATATTAGTTGCCGCGTTTTAAAGCAAAACAATTAAGGATTTTGTATATAATTATAATAAAATATGATGTTTTTGTAAACTAGCGATCACGTTATAATCAAAGTTATTGGTTCCTCGTGTAAATAAAACCCCACAGTGGGTTGTCCCGTTCCCCGGTAAACGAGACACCAGGTGTCTCGCTATTACACTATGTGTTGAAAAAACATTGTGTTAAAATGCAGAATGACCATTTGTATATAATAGTAAGGCGCAAGCTATCGGAATCTTAACATGCTTAAAGTTTTAACTTTTACATTCTAGTTCTTACAAAATAACTACAAAAAGTTTTCATTCATAAAACATTTTTACAGTTATATAAGTATCAAGAAAGTTAATTTAGTAAAAGATAACGTGAAAACAAATATTGGGTTCCACACTTCCCGTTTTATCAATCACACTGTACGTGGGTAAAAGCTGTTATGTGTTTATAAAGCAAACATAAGGTCGACTTCGAAACGATTATTATCCTCTATAAATATTGGACTTATTTTGTGTTCTGCGTTATAATTAGGACTTCGGAGACTATGATAAGAAGGGAAAAAAATCAAGTTTATTTTGAGTATATTAGCTTGAATTCAGAGTGATCGCAATGAGTGATCGTTGTAATGTTGTAGGCCGTGATACGACAGCATATCATGTATATGTTGTTACATGCTGCCATGTGTTTCTTGGAAAGCTTTGCACTTTGAACCTTTCAATTAGAAAGTCATCAAAATGTCACTATCCTAATCGAAAATGCATGAAAATCAAGTACTAGTAGGATTAAAAAATTAATCACAATTCAGATTTTGTCCTCCATTTTAAAATTAGAGCGATATATTATGTGCCAGGGTTGTATGCATATCATGCTTAATAGGAATCGGACAAATGGGACTCGTCCCGTAAAAAAATGTGTTTTTTTCATGGGCACTGCCGTGGCGGATAAAAGGGGTATTAATAGGCCTAACATGTACATCAGCCTCTCTCTGATATTGACTGGAATTACCTTTTATCAGACTGATGCATTTTCAAAATAAGACAGGGCAAAGAAAAACAAACAAACAAATAAGTTCAAAACGCACCAAAAATAGCTAAAATGTTCTTGGATAGTCCAAAAGATTGTGACATTTTGGGGAAATTTATTTTGGTTGCTTTGGTTTAAATTGTAGCTGTTGCGGTTGCTACAAAAATGTTAAATAATCACTGATGTTTTGAATAGACTTACATTGGGGAAGGAATAAAATAATACTGTCGTAATTTACATAACACTTGTGTTGTATCTGTTTACAAATTTTAAATAATATATACTGACGATTTGATAGCATTACATTGGGGAATACAAGGATGTCGAATTAAAAAAAACACATGTTTTTTTTTTTTTCAGAGAGAACTAATTCATTGAAAAATCGACCAAGACATTTCAAGTCTAGCCATGAAAACAATTAA
>JAMKCH010058313.1:0-50155 GCA_023653785.1 Ophioderma brevispina | reverse complement strand
AGATTTGAGATGAAGAATTACAAGGTTTATGATCTCTAAAGTGGCTAAACTTATTTTCTAGTGTCTGGTATATGTTTAGCCAAAAAAAAAAAAAAATGAGGTTGAAATAACAGTGGTTTCTAGTACTCTTGGTAGACATGCTCCACACACCATCTTGTGTTTTTCTTCTAATCTGGGGGCAATGAATTGACCGCAGTGGCCATATGTGCGGCGTATAGTGATGTGGTGTGGGTGCAAGCTTAAAACCCTTGGAGTATTTTGGTTTTCAAGGCTAGTTTCTAATTAATATTTCATATATACACATTTAAGGTATATAATAAAAAATAGTAAAAAACAAGGGGGGACTTTGTTGTGCATGACAAAATAATATTTTTTTCCTTTATGACCAATGAATCCCCCTTAAAGACCGTATCAGTGATTCACCAAAAGAGGGACAAATATTTGAAATTTGCATGATAGCTTAAAGTGAAGGGATAAGTATGTAGAAATATCTTATTTTTTGACACTGAAATTGACAGAATGGAAGAAAACAACAGTGCCTCAACAGATATGAATCTCAAATTATGTGTTGCAGTAGTCCATAGGGACTGTAAGACTAAAGTGTAAAATGCCATAACTTTTTTCCAGAAAGGTGAGTAGCCAAACTTTGGTATATTGAGGAGGGCACAAAGCCACTACTAACCATGTAATTCATTCTCCTTGGGTCTCCCATGGGTCTGACAGGGTGGGGATATGTCAAAAAGGTCACCAGTTCACAAAAAAGTCAACATTTTGCCATATTTTTTTTCTAGTGAGGCAGAGTAGCCAATTTGGGTGTATTGTAGGAGGGAAAGAACCTACTAAACCATGTTAATTCTCCCCTGGGTTGTAGGGGGTGGGAAATGTCAAAAAAGGTCAACATTTCACAAAACTGAGATGGAGTAGCCAAAACTTAGAGGATATATTGTAGATGGGCACAAGCCCCTACTAACCATGTAATTCATTACTCCATGGTCCTACCGGGGTCTGTCAGTGGGTGGGGACCTTATCTTTTTTTAGTGGCGAGTATTCCACGACTATGTGTATTAAGTATAGGTCCATATGGCCATATTTGTGGTAAGTCTGTATGTAGAGTGTGGACATATGTAAAGATGCATAGAGATAGGGTCCTGCAGCAGCCACCTAGTCTGCCGTATTGGAGGTACTTGAAGTTATTTAAGAACGGACATGTACAATGTACAACCATATTTGTAACACACAGAGCTGCAAATACCCTTGGGAAAAAAGGAATCCATCCATATAGCGAGGCGGCATAGCTAACCTATCGTGCATTGTGTGATAAAAGCATGAAATTTGGCACAGATGTAGAAAAAAGGAATACAAACAGAATTAAGATCATAGCCATCGCAATTTGCACCCCCCGTCGCCATTTTCCAAGATGGCCGCCAAAATGACAATTTAGGGATTTTTGCTAATATAGTACATGTGGAACTGATTTTTGTGAAAATTTCATATACCATCTAGCAACCAAAGTTTTTCTAAATCAAAATGTATGAGGATTCGACCAAATCAGGGGTGTCATTTTTAAAATGTGTCTTGGATGTATTTAGGGGGTCAAAGTTTACACTGGTTTATACAGGGGGAAAAAATATAAAAAGGGGGCAAAGTGGGTTTAAAAGTATACCATCCTGTTCAGTACCTTTCAAGGATTGCAGACAGGTATAGTTGCCCTACCTGAGTGTTATAGTACAGAGTTAAAGGTAAAATGGGTTCAAGGTCACACTGGGTGGTAAAATTTCAGATTCATTTGTTTGTTTCTTAAAAATGTGCCAAATGTTGTCGTACTGTAGAGAAGCCGAAAATATAAAGGGCGAGTGGTCATGACGTTTTGATAATAATTAAGAGGGCAAATATGGCGGGGTCCACAGGGTCTATGGAGCCACCCCCCACGTCATATCTCAAAAGTCCACTTTGAAAAGTGAAACACAGAATCTATATACATTTTCTTATAGATGACCCAATGAACGATTAACCAGTGTCAACAAATCGGACCATTCTATAAATAATGACCTTGACTTTCTTGGCCATGTACTAAAACAATAGGTCGTAAATATGGCAAAACTGATACCTTTTTAGAAACATTGTGAGCAGCCGAAAGACTGGTATAAATTTTAAAACAATTTTTAAAAACTTTTATGGTTACCCCTGTACAATTTTGCCCCCCGTATAAAACCCCAAGAACACATTTTAAAAAATGACACCCATGATTTTTCAGATTCTCCATGAATTCGGTATTGGGAAAAAAACATGGTGTCAAAATTGTATATGAAAAAAACTAAAACAAAACATCCATTATTTCCCTATATACGAATATTTCAACACCTGCCTTTTTTACTTATGTCTATACGAGTCATAAAAATATGCTAAATGCATTTACAATGTTTGTACAATTCACAGGCCATTGCAAATATGTGGCCATCTGGCCATTTTCAAGATGGCCACTGAAATGACCATTTTAGGATATTTGCTAATATATCAACACCCACATTTTACTACTATTTAACTTGACATAAAAACCTGCTAGATATCTGCTACAATGATCGGCCCTACTAATTTAATTAAGGTTACAATGTATTTCATTATCTCAAAGGCGTGTTACTTATATGTTGAATAAGACATTCCACCAAATAAGTGACTTACCCTGAACTAATTACGCTCACGCTGTTCGAGACAGCGCGTGAAAAACCGCCGGCCTCGGACTCATATCCTTCATGTATGTTGTGATGAAGGAGTTGTTTGAGCGATAGCCAACGGTATTAATGATCTGTTCTAGGCGAGGCCGATGTAAGGCAGCAAACTTGCCAACGGCTCTGGTGGAATGAGCCTGCACGTTCGCCGACATTACCGCATTGCCCTATTGAATAACCTTGGTGCAGAACCCATCATGCCAGAGTTTTCTTGGAAGGCAAGCCGTATGCGGAGGGGTCGTTTTTCACAAACACTGCTCTGCCATACCACGAAGGGCCTTTGTACGGGAGAGGGAATATTTAAGAGCTCTACCGGACACCAAGTTCGGTCCGGTCTCCTTCACGTAAGAACACCCTACCTTCGGTAAGAAAGAAAAGTGGGGGAGCCCCTGAAGCCAAGGTCGTTCTGTTATGGAGAAAACCCAGGCTAAAATGGACGTTGGCCAACCGAAAACTCCGAAAACTATGACTTCCCACCGACAATTGCGTGGCAATTCGGAGGCGCGACGGCCGGACCAATTTTCCCAGTGAGTAGAAAAATTAGTTTAGATGTAACGGCAGCCAGACTGGCGGAACCCCTCGGCTCATACGGTACACCGGTCAAACTCCGTAAGGCGGTTGGCAAGTCCCACACAGGCATAACTGGCCTCGAAGGCGGCCTGGTGTTTAAACATGTCAAAAGGGCCGGTTCATGGATTCATCACCTTTCAGAACAGCCCCAGGGGCCGTTTCTCGGTGATAGAATTGAACCGCCGCCTGTAATCTTGCTTGTGTTCGTATCTAAAGGCACTACTGAATAAAGAATTCAGGAATTCTGCGAGCTGGCGAACGAGGCAGTGGGCCGGAAAAATTTTTTAGTCCTGCACCACTTAGCAAAGACCCACCACCGTCCAAACCGTCCAATCCGTGACGTGTGTGGATCGTCGCCAGCCCCTGGCCGCCATATTGGCAGCGTCACGAGAAAGCCCTTGCGTCTGGAAGCGTTTCCTGACAGCGGCCACGCTGTCATTGAAAGCGTCGGCCAACTCGTCTGGACATCCGCATTTGAGTCCCACAGGACACGAAGTCCCCCTCGGGAGCGTCCGGATGTCCCCTGCAAGCCGGTTCACCAGCGGACAAAATCACGGCTGACGAGGCCAGAAGGAAAGGGGCCAACGCAGTCGACCCTATCAACCATATCTCACCCACTCGTGGGGATGATGGGATCGGGAGAAGGCGTAAGTAAGCCTTCATCCCCAACCATCCAGAGAAGAGATGAGAGCCATTCCGACACCCAAGCTCCAGGATCGCGTCGAAGGGAGCAGTACGTCGGAAGCTTGGCATTCTGGCGGATATCGACCAGATCTACTATCGACGGGCGAGATCCGAACACCCCGGAATATCTGACGCGCTACCCATGAGACAGGGACCCACTCCACAAACGTGGGTCCAGCCCCTGGATAGCAATCCGCATGACATTGTAAACGGCGCCGGTATGTGGAACGCCGTTAACGTGATCTCCCTCTCTATGCAACACTTGATTATCGTCTCGGTGGAGGCAAAGAGTGGGGGATCTCGTTCCACACCCTGCCGGTTGAATGTACGCCACCACAGTGGTGTTGTCGGATCTGATAAGGAACCTTGCAACCGGCCACCAAGTCCTGAAAATGATGCAAGCGATAAATCACTGCTTCAATTCCACGACATGATTTTAAAAGACTGCATCCGCGGCCCGGAACAGCCTCGTTCCCGAATGTGACATATCCCCCCCCCAGGCCCAGACCCGAACGCATCTGTGGTCGGGATCAGCCTGGGATGTAGGAACTCCACGCCACGGAGGATTGCTGGGCACCTCCACCAGGATCGAACTTCCATCATCACGATCGCAGTCCTCGAACCAGGTGGTCTACACTGTCCGTGGGCGGGCGATAGTGCGCCAGAAGGTGAAGCTGGATGGGCGTACGATGTCCACAAGGCTTGGCCATGAGTCCCAGAACCTGAGCCAGCCAAAGCACGGCTTGGTTGGCCCCGGAAAGGACGTAGCCGCCCTTGAAACATTTGGCTACACGCTCCCGCCCCTCCCCCCCATCTTGTGGAATTACACATGACAGATCCACTGCGCCAGGAAAATGGGAACATCTGGGTCGGCCGAAAGTTGATTTCGATAGGTTCCCCCGATGAACCCCAACTTCCGTGACCCTCCTGCACACCCCCCCACTTGGTGCTGGCGAGAGCGAGGTCCCTCGTCGGGCTTTAGATCAACCAATCGTCCAGTTAGATACAAAGGTTGATCCCGTGGCCGTCTGAGAACCGAGCCAAACGGCCTTGACCACACGAGTTAAGACTCGCGGGCCGTGGACACGCGGAACGGGAGACAACCGGAACGGGATACGCGTCAATGTTCGATCTGGAAGCGTAACCATACTTGATTCTCCCGTTCGATTGTGATGTGGAGGTAGGCAGAGACGTTGCCCAACATCTTGATTTGGCAAGGAGGGGCATGGGCCAATGGCTCCATCCGAATTTTTTTTCGGTTTGATGAGGACGTTGAGCGGCTTCAAATATGAGTATCGGCCGCCATCGCCCGCCTTTTTGGAGCTAGGAAGACGCTCAACCAAAAGCCCCCCCCCGAATCTAGGGGATTTGAACAATTGGCCTGCTTGCGTCGAAGGCCCGCTATCTCTTGAAGCAGGGCCTGACGCTTGGATCTGCTGGGAGCCGCGTGACCCTCTTGACAGAATGACGGGGAGACCGAGGAGGAGCCTTGAATTTTCAGACGGTAACCGTTGGAGACCAGTTTGGTTCGGTTTTTCTTTTTAATTCTGGTCGAAAGTTAAGTTCGATTTAAACCAAACTTGGGGTTGAGGTGCAATAGGGGTTCATTTATATGTGTCATGATGTCAAAAGTCATGGACCAAGGTGAAAGGTCACCGGAGCTCATGGTCCTGCTGGCATCTTGCCGGGGGATACGCAACGTTTACTATCTGTACTTACAAAGATCCGTAAGAAAACGAAAGTTTATTGGAAAAGTGTGACGCCTCTACCCTTTGTAGATGTTGAGTTCAAAACGTATGACCCATCAGTATACGGTTGCCAATTTAAAAATGGCGGTTACAGGCTAAACTGCAGTATGTTTACTTCATTTCTTGAGTAATATCTGGACGTTACTTAGCAATACAAAAACAAAACTATTATTTGAAAGTAGTTTTATAATACATGATCGTAATTGTAATATCTTTTAATAACCCAAATAAAATCTTTTGGGGCGGCCACTTTGGAAAGATGAATGTTTGATTTAAAAAATTATTCCCTTTATCCTCCATCACCCTTGTTGTCACTTTAAAAATGTCCTCTTAATATTTTTCAGACCCTTAAAATACATTTTAAGGCCAATCATGTCACCAGCACTTGGGACAGCGTATGCATGTGATAACAGTGAAAAGCACCCGTTTTTGTTTGGCGGCCATTTGAAAGATGGCTGCCAAACACCGTACAGGGGTAAAAATTTGGAAGTGCTCATGATCTCAATATTTTACGTATATATTACTCGCTTATATATACAAATCCCTTGCTTTTATCACTAAATTGCACGATTGTTCCGTATTTTTAGTTATGAGCCGCTTCGCTCCTACAGTCATTATTGGCGGTTTACAGATTTTTATCAATTAGAAAAATAGCCTGAATTTTCCACAAATAATCGTAGAAATTAGCGGTCAGAAGTTGATCTACTCTTAGAGATACAAATTTTTAAAAGCTGGAAAAGAATTAATTATGGCCGCTTGAGAAAAAAAATAATATACATAAGTATTGTCATAAGGTTGTCTAGGTTTGACAGATTGACCACTCTCTGGCTTTGGGCTGCATTTCTGGAAACCCTTACTTTGATAACTGAGCATGGTTATTCAATAGAAATTAATTGTGGATGCATCTTCAGCAATTACATATAAAATATCTTATTTACGTGATAGACCTATATTGGTATTTTTTAATTCATTACTGGGACAGTACATTGTGGTAGTATAATCCTCTTGGGGCTCTACTTCTACTGCTACCACTACTAACTACTACTAACACCACAACTACTACTACGCTACTACTTCCTCATCTTCTTCTTCTTCGCATTCAAACATTCCCCCCCCCCCCCCCCCCCCCATCGAAAAAGAAGTCTGGCGCCGCCACTTGTAGTTGGCGCATTGTCGTAGTGATTTTTCTCTCAGGCAAGGAGCCCCATCTGCCAACGAAATAATCATTCACTCTGTTGTGCATTCCTTTTCCTTGTAGTCATCAGCGAAATGTGTTGTCACAGGCACACACTGCCTGAGATGGCACTGATTGTTTACTTTGCACTCAGATAATGAATTCCTATTCCTTTCCTCTCCGATCTTACAGCAAGATAGAGAACGGGAACAGCAAGATAGCGAACATAAGTTTGGTTTTTTTTTTTTGGTTGTGATAAATCTGATTGTATTTGGATGAAGAATTGTGTTTTGCTGTTATTTTTGTTGTTGTTATTGGATTGCTTTGTTTTTGTTTTTTTGTTAATTGATTTTGTCAATTCTGCAAGAAAGTTTTTTATTATTGTTTTAGTTTAGGCTTTTGTTGTTGCTGCTTCAAGTTATTCCTTCTAATATTGCAGGCCCCGTACTAGGGGAGGGGCATTGTGTGAGACGCCCCATAAGCCGCCCAAAATATATTTGCAGCAGAGCGAGCCAAAACTTGGGGTTTTTATCTTCTTCTTCTTTCTGGTTTTTTTTTTTGAGAAAAAAAGTTAAATTTTGTAAGAAAGTCTATTTGTGCTATTTTTTGTATAATCCCTCGAAAAAATGCCTCTTCCCTCTAAAAAATTCTGGTTATGGGCCAGGGAGTATGTTATTTTGATTTCATTAGCTTGTGTTTTTTTTGTGTTTGTGTATAGCCCTATATGTTTTATTATTCCATGAACCTGGAACTTGGAAGTGTTCTGATTGTGAAATTCAAAATTATAGGCTATGAGGCCAAAGAGACAAAAATGCTCGCATAAGGACCATGGTGGTGCACCCTGGGAAGTACATAAATCTTCCGAAATAAGTTTTTAAAATTATGGAAATCAGTTCTACGTGTGTTCTCACTTGTAGTATGTGCACATTTTCTAGAAAATGAATTAAGGGCACTATCAGTGATTCACCCGAAAGAGTCAACATATTTGAAATCTGCAGTAATAGCTTGAAATTGAAGGATAAGTCTGTATAATTCTCATCAGTTATTTTTTTCCAAATTAAGAATTGCCAGAAAAGGAAGAAAACAGCAGTCTTCTTTATGACTCTCCATTGAGTTATGTGTTGTAGTAAGTGTCCGTATGGACAGTAATGACTAAAATATCTGATTTTGTCTTATTAGGATGCTTATGGTCTTATCATTTGCAGGGTATGTTAGGATACCTGTACTTGTTACATACATGCAAAAATCTGTTTTTGTGTCGTCTGAAAGATGAACACATAGGGATTACTTTGGTAGTATGTCAATCAGTCAGTGTATGTGTGTGTGTGTGTGGCTGTGTGGCTGTCTGTGGTCAACATTGTTAACCCTAAACAAATGGCTGAAAACAGCTGAGTAAAGTTGCGAGAAACGGTGCTTCCAAAATACGTAATCGTGCTTGTTGTGCTTACACGCTTAATTCATGAAGTGTAATGCAGCAAAACTCTGGCTAATAGCACTACCACTTGGTTGCGTTGCATTGGTTTTTTTTGTAACATGGTGCAAATAACAAGAATGTTTGTCAATCAAAGCAAGACTTTTTGTGGGCCACTAACTATACATGGGTGGCTAGAATACAGTTGTGGATAGAAACAGGTACAGTGCACAAATATAATAAAATGGCCCATATAGCTTATTATATTCTCTCTCTAGTGAGAGCGAAAGTTGGGAACCACAAAATTCTGGTTTTAGATATTTTTCATTGTGTCGCGTGTACAAAATTGCAGGGAGGCATACACTAAGATTCCTAATTCTTTGTGTCCGTCTGTGTATGTATATGTGTGTGTGTGTGTGTTAAAGTTTTGGTTAACCTTTTTCAAATTGCCTGTGCATACAAGTCTAGTCGCTATACTCAGGTAATAGGTCAATAGTAGACACTTGCATGTCATGGTAGGGTTAAAGGTCACCTACCTGTGTCAAAGGTCATTAGAGGTCAACTTATGCAGAGAGCAGGTGACACTAATGGTTAGATTAACATATGCAAAATTAATGTGAAGGTGCCATTTAAAGGTTGACTTACAGATATCCCGAGGGTGCCCTCAATTTTAAAACATTGGCATAAACGTAATGCTTGTCCATATACCAGTGTGTCAAATAGGCTAACTCAAACTGAACTCCTGCATATATAAAACAATCAAAACTTCGTTATTGGAGTAGTAGTAGTATAAGTATATAGTAGTAAATCCAAAGTTTTAAATCCGGTTTTGTCCCCGTGAATGAGGGTGGCCGGATTCACCTCGGACCAAACCGCCCTTACTCCCTCCTTCCACTTCACCCGATTCAATGCATCCTCCATCCTCAACCCAACCCTACTCTCCTCCTCCACTTGCTTCTTCCAAGTCTTCTTTGGACGTCCTCTCCTCCTCAATCTGTTTTGATCTTTAAGGAAGTGGCCCTGCCATCCATCCGGGCAATGCTTCCACTACCCGGCTCCAGACTCATCTAATATCTCAGTTCCTGTATATAGTGCACCCTGTGTTGTTATGCTTTTGGTTTCTCTGTTACCTTCTTTTTACTTGCTTTTGACGTCAATTCTGCACACATCCAAGTATAGCTTTACAGCTGGATATGGATTATCTCACCAAGTACAAACCTCCCAACTAAAACTCAACAGTCCTTAAAACATGCCCATCATCTTTCCTCAGCACATGCCCATACCAACGTACACTATTCGCCTTATTCGCCTTCAAATTTTTGTTATCCTTCATCACTGTAATAATACACTTACATGTTTACTGCATCAAAACAAAAAAAATCCAAATAAACTTTGGAATTGAGCATTTTTGGTGAATATTTTTAGTTCTAGTTGACTATTTTTAATTAATGCACAAAATATTATATTTCAGAATCTGAGTTAGCCTTTAAGCCCATACACCAGCTGGTTTTCTTGCAAAAGGGAAAGTTTTACCATTTTGCAGCAAAATAACATTTCAAAATTAAAAATTATGAACCATTTTGTGCAATTTCCCTACTACTTAGGGGACAAATTTTGTTCTTTGATACATTTTTGCTGATATGTCAAAGATAAAAATAAAACGTGAACAAAAGTCCCTAAATTTACACCTCTTCTATTACTGTTTTATTTTTCTCCAAAGTGAATTATTGTTATGCTTTCAAAAAAAATAAGCCAAAAATGGGTATTTTAGTGATCTTCTTAAAATCTGTACATTCTGATGCAAATCTAACATTTTTTATTCCTTTCTGTATTTTCTATGTACAAATATATAACTTACAATTTTTTCCCAAAACAATGTCTTAAAAGACCCCCTCTACCGGCCTCTTAAATTATTTGAGTGTTGAATCAAAGTTGTTTGTTTGTTTTCTTTATCCATGAAGGAATTAGTTAATGCAACGCCAGATAACTGTCAGACTGCAGCAAATACTGTTTTAAGCTATATAAGTTCATCGTACCTTGTGAAGAAGTTATTAATCACTGCCCATGGATGTTCGATGTGCAGAAATTCAATTGGGATATTGGAGTAAAGTCCAGAGATTACATATAGATGAGGATCTGTGTGCTTGGTTTACTTGGTTGCTGGAAACTGTGAATAAGCATGTATCGGCATGGAATTTTGTCTGTGCATTGGTGCTGGTTTGTTCACATATTCTAGTTTGGATGGACAACATTGTGTGACACAGGTACACAGACAATTGAAATTTTTAACTGAACATATGTCATCCACTGTTATCGACATGTTGTCACGCACCAGATTGATGTCATTATCCATGACATTTGGGTAAGTGACTGTTATCTTGCTCCTGGGTGAAGAAAAACACAATTTTGTTGCATGTTCTCAGTGGTGGAAATATTCAGGATTTTTTGTTTGTTGGGGGATACTCTATTCATGAAGGAATAGAGCATCTCTTCCTGAACAAAAGAATTCCTGAATATTACCATTACTTCATGTACTTTGTTAAAGCCACTATCAGCAATTTCTTTTAAATACAAATAAATTGCGCTTCCAATTTGTCATCAATTTTTTTTTCAATGTTTAATTGGATATTGTCGTTGTAAAGACTTTTATAAGTGGCTATGTCTATTTGTTAAGAAATGATTTTTATACATTCTTTACTAATTTACTGTTTTCGGTTCTGTAGAAATGGTCGAAAATGGCATCTTCAACTTCAAGACTGCTTTAAAATGCTTTAGTGTCTGTTTTTCACAAAGAACCGGATAAGGTGTTGATATGACCTGACACTAACACTTTAGAGACAAAATGGGCATTTTTAGAAAAAAAATTATTGCATTTTGGGTTTAAGTATTGTATGAGCCTTCAGTCTGTGATCCATACACTATAAGAACATAAACTCTATGCTGTCCAAAGAAGGGCTGCATGTTTCATTATTATACAACAAGAACATCAGGCAATTCCACAAATTCTGACTGAACCACTTCAATCAAGAAGGCCAACACTTACACATCATCTTAGCATTTTTCAACAAACCGGACTGGTCACCTATCACTGCTCATTGGAAACATTCTGCAGCCAGTTCTGCGACAATTGCGGCATTCACATATTAACTCCTCTTCATGAGAATTCAAAAAGACTGCTATAAGAATAATGTGGGGTTGATATTGAAATAAATAAATCCATTAAAAATGTATTATTTCTTGGATAAATCTTTATATGCATATAAAATAATACCTGTATATGCATAGTATTTGATATGAGAGTTGTGTAAAATTTTAGAGAAATGGCAGCTCTTAACACCATTAAGTGCTACATAATGTATATTGTACAGTAGCAGCAGTGAAACTTGTGTACGTGGCTCGGATATGTGATGCGTCACATCAAGAGGTTTTCAATAGCTGTGCACAAATTCTATGCATTTAAAACAGTTGGGGATCAGTGCAATGGAATTTGTTGTCAAGGAACATCAAGCCTAGGAACCTTTATTTTGAATTAATTGAAGCGTATGATCCTTGTCGGTTACAGATTTTGATTACATTGACACATTATCGAGCACGGGGCTACATTCTTGAATCCTTTGTGATTGTTTACTTAAGCCATTTTTTTAAACCATAGTAGGTTATTAACTACTGGTGACACATTAAATTGTGTACTTTATATTTTTAGTAACGTTTGAAATGGTCACACATAGCATAACTTCTGACCAACATGGTCTTTGTGACGTGTGATTCTAAGTTTGTAGAGTACATTCTTGTGGCAGAAGCATGTCACGTGATGTTTCTCCACTTCTTTTTAAATCGGGATTTCAATAGTGTTGCAGAGAAATTGCCAGAACAAATATGTCTGCTTTCTGTATCACACATATTCGCAATGATTTCCAGAATAATATCAAATTGTCATCACCTTTATTCAGTTGAAATTTAGCTTGCAACTTAACAATTTCTTGTTTTGATTATTACTTGATCTGTATAGGCCTTGGTAAGTCCATACTGTTAATGTTATATTTATGTTGTTTTGATTATTTGCCTGTTAAGTGTTAATGTTACTTTGGTTTGGATTCTCAGTTTGAAAACATTGTATCAGGCCCGTAGCCAGGATGTTTTCTGGGGGGGTGCGGATTTTTCCAAAAGTGGACCTTTTTCCCAAAATGTGGACTTTTTCACAATAGAGGGGGTGTAAATTTGGCAAAAGTTGACCTTTTTGCCCATATTTTGCCCTTTTTTGACCAAAAAAGCCTAAAACCTCTATTTTTTCCTAGCTTGCTTCGCTCGCACACATCATTTTTGTGGACCTTTTTGGAGATTTGGGTGGGTACATCGCACCCCCCGCACCCCCCTGGCTACGGCCCTGTATTGTATGTTTACAGTGTCATCAGTGTTTATTTTATTTACTGATGATTTGTGCAAGGCCACAATACTGGGCAAGAAAAGTGGCTCATGTGGGTTAAAGGGGCATGTTCCGATCGTCTTTGGGACCCCCCTGATTTACCCGGAAGTAGTATCGATTTTGATATCAGATGAAAGGCTGTATTTTTCTCATTGTCATCATAAAATTTGAGCCTTCAATTTCAAATCCATTTCATTCCCAAGATATAAGCAAAAAACGCTGTTTTAGTGGTTAACCATAATTATTAGCACAGTATTGAATAGGGCTTTGCAATATGCATTATTGCTTCTACCATCAAAACAACAAGTTTGTTTCCCACGGTACTTGATGGGGAGTGTCTGCAAGTGCCAAGCTCTCATATCAAGTGCCAAGCTCTCATATCAAGTAGAGAACACAAAAGACATCAATCGGAACAAGCACCTTTTAAGATTAAAACCTGAGAGCAACTCTTGATTTGTTTTATAATGAAGATGAAAGAATACTTCAAATGGCATGCTTGTAATAAGACATGTAGGATGGTGGGCGTATCCTCCACTATCATGCAGTTTTGGATTTAAAGTGTTATGTTAGTTTCAAATTAAAAAGACACCAAATCAAGCTAAATCAGTCCTATTTATGTGTCAAATTTCATTAAGGTGGATGGCCCATGAAAGAATCTATTGAACATTTCTCCTAAGATTTCGTGTAAACATGCTTTCATCGATATGAATCAAATATCAAAAATAAAAAATGGGGTCACGGGACTCGTTTTTGACAAATAAGTCATCCAAAAGACCTATTTTTAAGCTTTTTTAGACTAAAATTTGTACACAAATCTGGAAAAATCACTTTTTTGAAACATTTTTTGAATTGTTACAAAAATCGGCTTGGAAACTTTTTTTGAAAATTTGACAAAAGTTGCACATTTGTAAAATCTTTCAATTACATAAAGAAAAAATTAGGGGTCACGGTTCTACTTTTTGAGTTATTTAAAAAAGATACCTTTTTTTGTGATTCAAAACAACATTGCGACATTACGCAGTGCAAAGCGTTGTATATACTACGCACTGGAGACGCGTGCAACTGACGCGCGTACCAAAAGGCACTCAAAAGTTTATGCAACATTTTAAGCTTTGTCAACTGTTACAAGTCCCATCTGCTAATCAAGCTATATTTAATTCTCGTAGCCTCAAAACAACACGCATCTGTGAGAATTTGAATTTTTAAAGTGCTTAAGCCTACGGTAACACAATTAATAAATCATTTATTTTTTAACAATCTTTTGAATTCTCTTTCCCTTCTGATGAAAGTTTATTTTCTTCCTTTCTCTTTGACTTCTTTATTTGTTATTAATTTTTTTATAATTAGGTGTTGTTAGAGAAAACTTCGCACTCCTTATCATTCCGTAGTTCATTATGCACATAACTAAAATTTGAACAACACTTTTTCGTAGATTTTCATTTTGCTATGTATGCGTATATCTATCCGTTTATTTTAGTTCTTATACTTTCTCCTTTTCAAAATTCAGTAGACGATAATTTCCATCTTTCTCTCTTTCTTTTACCTTAGATGGATGCCGCAAATATCATTTACTGTAAGGGGGTCATCATTTCCTTTCGATGGGGGAGGGGGTGCGGCGCATATACACCGTAAGAGTTCCACCATATTTTTACGGTTATTTACATACAAATTGTACGGTAAAAATAAAATGCCTGGCAACTGAGTTGCCAGCATTTTACCGTAAATTTGACGGTTTACCGTAATTTTTACGGTATTTTACCCTAATCCCTTATTTTTATGGTTGTTTACTGGTATTTCACCGTAAAATTATGGTAAATGGTAAAATTTATGGTCAACCGTAAAAGTTACGGTCAAGTGTAAAATTTGCATGTAAATAACCGTATAAAAATACGGTGGCTCTTTTACAGTGTATGCCTATGTCAGTGACCGGATCATTTCCCCTCCTATGATATAGAATATTTGCATGATGTCCCCAGGCATTAGATGAAGCTATAACAGAAGGCATAGATGACATTGAACACTAGGCCAATAGCCTGTACAGGCGGTGTTTGGAAGAACAGAATATTGTGAAACTTAAAATATTGAGAATTTGACAATATTGAAATATTAAGATCATG
The DNA here is from genome assembly GCA_023653785.1 of Ophioderma brevispina. Taxonomy (NCBI): domain Eukaryota; kingdom Metazoa; phylum Echinodermata; class Ophiuroidea; order Amphilepidida; family Ophiodermatidae; genus Ophioderma; species Ophioderma brevispina. The sequence goes on along the minus strand of JAMKCH010058313.1, from coordinate 35,302 downwards.
ACCTCCCTATGCATTGTTACATTTTCATAATGTACCATAGGTAGGCCGTACAGTGTAAATGAAATGTTTAGAAAGTATGGACAAAAACATGTTTAGATTAGGGTGGGTCTGGGACACGTCTACCTATACAGTATTCAATAACAATAGCAGCTCACTTTTGTTCTTAGCATTACGCGTAAATGAGTTTGGCGCAAATAGTACGCAACACTGGCACAAAATTACTTTGCTGCTTGTGTTGCATCCAGAAGTGCGCATGCAAAAATTGTCCGTTGGCACAAGATCAAATTGAGCGCGTACGGGGCGCATGGACCATCCACCTTAAATGCTGTAGTTTGCTCTGAGTGTGCCTTTAAATAACCTTTGTTATCAAACACGCTAATTAATGCAAATTTTATTTACTACTGTTAATTACTGTACTGACCCTAGTATTGTCCCACCTGTTTTTAACCTGAAATTAGCTTGAATTTAGGGGTGGGATTATAATGGGATCTCCACCCTAACATGAAATACACGAGCATCAACATTTCAGCCTTTCAGAGCTTAACTTATTCCAGATATTTCCAAGTGTCAAATGAGATGTGTGATTAACAAAGACCTGTAAATGAACTGATGCATGAACCTAAATAATTTTGTAAAGAAAATCACAAAAAATATGTCCAAAACAGTAATGATTATAACAAAAACTGCATGTAATCTATTGTCTTTCAGCAAAAAAACTTATGGTGGGATTATAATAGGATTTTCTACTGTTCTTCAGCTTCTTTCAAAACTGGGGGTGGGATTATAATAGAGCATGGGACTATACTCGGGTCAGTACGGTAGTTCATTTTTTCACTTTAAACTGATGTACATATGCACTAACTTCATGCCATATTTGAATCTTTGTTTTGATGAGTTTGGCCATTTAGATATCAGTTTACAAAATACTAGTCTAAATGCTATATTTTACAAAGTGGTCTATGGGAAACCATTTTGGAGCTCTTTATTTTGCTTATTAAGTCTAACTAATGCAAGTTAGACTTACCTTTTTTCCATGTTTTTAATTGCTGCAATGTCCAAGATTAAGTGTACATAAAAAGAAATCCATGCTAATCAAATAATAATTAAAAACTATGTTTTACATAATTTTGCTCGGCAAACTTGAGTTTTCCCATAGACTTTCTATGGTTGCGTGCCCTCACTTCCTCCATTCTGCACACTTGTTAGTATAATTGATCATAAAATTTATTAGCATCAAAGGAGAAGCCTGAATTTGGTGTCAAATGAGAGGAAAAATTAGGCATTAAAAAAAGACCAAAGAGAAGGGTGTAGGTATTCATCTTCATTTTGAAAAAAACAATTATCATGTCACATTTTTACCAAAAAATGTCAAACCTCCACCCTATTGAGGTTTCCAACTTAAGACACATTGCCATATCTGTATTTCCAATCCAATTCCATTGATATTGGTTTGAAAATATTTCAAACAAATCTGTCATATACTACAACTTCAAGTCTGAAACCTACCAACATTTGTTAGAAAAAGTTCCATTCTGAATTGTTTGTATAACAAAGGATTAACATCCCTACATGACTGAATCTGATACATTTGTATCAATCTCACTACTGCTATTTGATGAATATTTTTATATAACACCTAGTAGTAGGAGAAAGTAGATGTAAGTCAACATTTAGGCCTAGCCCTGCATAGCAACTTGCTACTTGGCTAGCCCGGGGCCAGGCTAGGCTATGGTTAACATAGTGAAGCTAGTCTAAGCTTTAATAAAATGACAAGGATCTACTTAGATGCTATATAAAACAAATAATGAATGTTTTTCATTCGTGCAATGGAAAGAATATTTTCATTCGTTGAAAGATGAAATGTTCCATTCAACTCGGCTAACGGCTCGTTGAATGGAAAATTTCATCTTTCAACTCACATGCTCATGAAAAATTCTTATTTTCTACAGCAAGATGCAGAGAGACTTGAGAGGGAAAGACAACTGCAACTCGAACAGGTATATGTTTTGTCATGGTGTTTTTATCAAAACTACTAACCCTAATTCTTGGATGGGTATTTGAGAGAGAGAGACAGACAGGCAAGGAAAGCACTAGTTTGCCCCAGTTTTGAACTTGGGACTTTTCATGTACGCGTACTAACCGATTTGTTTTCATGCTTAAATAGCTAACCCAACAGTTGCTTGTTGGCAGCAGTTTGATATATATGTGCACCATGTCACATGCATGCATGAAGACTATATTCTTTATGAATTTGTTTTTGTGTATGGTTATGGTTAATTTATAGAGTGCAGTATCTTACATGTACCTATTGTAATTTGAAAGGTAACAATATGTAGGATTACAGGCTCTAGTGCTTTACCTTCCTCGAGTCAGTGACATCAGGGTGTAATACCACAGTCGCAGCACTAAATCGCGAGCATTGATTAAAAACACTGGCATACACACTCTCGCGTATAAATGCGGTTAGCAAATATACATCCAAAGCAGCTGTACATGTTGACATCACTGATTCAAGGAATAGTAGAGGCATGTGATTCAACCTTGAAAAAATTCTAATAAAAGGACTTTTTGTATATTCTTCTAGGGCTATATGTGAATCATCATGAAATTGTCCCGCCTTCTGGCAGCTGAGTTAGTCAGGTATTCAAGGTCAAAGGTCAATGACCTTTATAGGCATATCATGGATCATAACTCCTCAACCATTTGGTCTAAAAGCACAAATGAGGTGTCTATACCAAGGTTTTTTGGTCAACAAACACAATTAGCATATAGGAAAAGCGACCCCATATGTGATTCAACCTTGAAAAAATTCTAATAAAAGGACTTTTTGTATATTCTTCTAGGGCTATATGTGAATCATCATGAAATTGTCCCGCCCTCTGGCAGCTGCGTTAGTCAGATATTCACGGTCAAAGGTCAATGACCTTTATAGGCATATCATGGATCATAACTCCTCAACCATTTGGTCTAAAAGCACAAATGAGGTCTCTATACCAAGGTTTTTTGGTCAACAAACACAATTAGCATATAGGAAAAGCAACCAAATGCACCCTTCATTGATTTTCAAAATGGTATAAACAATCTGCATGAAATTGTACTTTAAACTTCGTCTATCTGAACCATTTTTAAGGGTGTGGATAAAACTCCGTCCAAAGATTAGATGCAGCCATTAGGTTTCAGATTCATGTGTTTTAGCTGGCCAGATGAAAAACATGTGGGCAGTGGTAACCCCCCCCCTTTCCAGGAAGAAGAAAGTTACCTCAGACCTTCAGTGGTTAACCATCAATAATTAGCACAGTATTGAATAGGGCTTTGCAATACGCGTTATTGCGTCTATCATCAAACCCGCAAGTTTGTTTCCCACGGTACTTGATGGGGCGTATGTGCAAGTGTCAGGCTCTCATATCAAGTGCAGAACACAATAGACATAAATCGGAACAAGCACCTTTAAAACAGCCTTGCATGGAGTGTAACAAAGCTATTTCCAACACAAGGAAAGTGTGTGTGTATGTGTGTGTGAACTTTCCAGAGATATATTTTGGGTGCATTTGCAAGTACAGAGTTACATTGTGGGTGTAGTTTGCATAGTGGGGGTACCCCAACAGTGAAATGTTTTAAAATGGTCTAGAATGACATTGTGAGCTTAAAAAAATATGAAAGAAAAATAGCCCCTCTATGTTTCTGTATGTTAGGGTGTGTTGGGGTGCACATACCCCCACAGAGACACACACACTATTTCAATGGTCCATACTCCCATAATGCATTGCTATACTAAAAGTCACATTTCCACGATGCATTGTTATACGCATTTTATACCCCACAACCACAAATACACCCACAATGTAGCTGTTATCGGTGTGTGTGCATGCGTGCATGTGTGTGTGTGAATGTTCCAGGCTTACATTGTGGGCGTATTTGCAAGTATAAGGTTACATTGTGGGCATCTTTTGCATAGTAGAGGTACCCCCACTATGAAGTGCTTTAAAACAGTCTAAAATGATATCGTGAGCATAAAAGAATATGAAAAAAATACTTCCTCTATGATTGTGTTTGTTTCTGTGTGTTTTGTGTTAAGTGCACCTACCTCTCAGAGACACACTATTGCAATGACCCACACTCCCATAATGCATTACTATACTAATAGTCACACTCCCACATTGCATCGCTACACAAATTTTATACCCCCATAATGCACAACCACAAATATCCCCACAATGTAGCTGTTCATGTTGTGTGTGTGTATTTGTGTTTATTACACCAATGCAGCTAGATTTACTCAGGCAGCACCAGCATTTTTGTAACTAGGGATGGGCAAAGTGAGTGACTCGCCAACCCTTGGAAAAATTTGGGGAGAAATTTTGAAGGCAAGGGAGAAGTAAAGGGGGACATCTTCAGGCCAGGGAGAAATTTTCAGGTCATCGCCCACTCTTGTCTAGAGGTATAGTTATGCCCTTGATGAGCATCAAGAAGAAACATTCATTTTTATCAATATTATGTTTCAGATAAGCAAAAAGAATATCAGTTTTAATTGTTATGGGGATTTTGTGAATTTCCAGTTCTTATTGTTTTATTTATTTATATTTGTTATTAATAATTTATTTTCTAGATGAGAGAAGAAAGTATGCAGATTATGGCAACTGATTCAGGTCAGCGGCGGCTTCATTTCATTTTGCCAGATAACAGTAGGCTGGTGAGAAGTTTGAACTTGCTTCACCAATCCAGGTAAACTTATCATTTGAAATTAAAAAGAAATCATGAGGTTTTCTAAAAGCTTCTAATGGGTCAATCCATGCCAAAATAGTAAGGTGGTTCACCATGTATCTTGGATTTTACTGGATCTAGCTCTGTTCAGAGATGGTATTTGTGGTTCCCAAAAGAAATTCATATTCCATTCTGTTTTCATACAGCAGCCTGTCAATGTTTGTCAACCTTGAGGAAAATAAGGTCAATTTGGTTGGCAGAAGTATGAAGTACCATTTTTAAGCTGCAATATTTAGCAATTGAATCAGTTATAAACTTTGTACTGCACAAGACTATTCTTTATAGTCTCAAAGGAAAAAATAGCCATCATTTTGATTGAGTTGTTTTTGAGCAATTTTTTACCCCCTGTAACTTTAAATTGGAGCAAGGTGCATTTTTAGGTCGTCCGATAGGAAATTAGGTCGTCCTATAGGAAAGACCTTATGGAAGCATGATCCGTGTGTCGGCGTTGGCGTGTCGTGAGCTTTTCTTGTGAACAAAATATCTGGAGATTTGTACGCCACACAGGGCTAAAACTTGGTGGAAGGGTGCGGGGGCTGCGGGATTCTCAAACTGATTTGATTTACATCAGTATATATGCATTTTAAGTACCCAATTTGCATAATTAACATACTTGACCTATTTTCATGATTTTCATTGACACTTTTTTGTGAACAAAATATGTGGGGATCTGTACGTCACACAGGGCTGAAACTTGGTGGAAGAGTGCGGGGCTACAGTTTCTCGAACTGATTTGATTTACAACAGTGGGGTGTGGTCGGAGGTATTGCATAGGGCTGCCAATTGTGAGGGTGTGGTGTGGAGATATGGGGTGTGGTCTTGGAAGTATGGGTGTTGCCCAGGGTATGGGGTGTGCTCTGTGGGTGTGAGGGTGTGGTTCAGGAGTATGGGGTGTGGTGGGGGTATTGCATAGGGCTGACACTTGTGAGGTTGTGGTATGTGTGGTCCAGTGATATGAGGTGTGGTCTGGGGATATGGGGAGTGGGCTTGGAAGTATGGGTGTTACCCAGGGGTATGGAATGTTGTCCGGGGGTATAGGGGTGTGGCCCGGGGGTATGGGGATGTGGTCCGGGGTAGTATGGCATCATGCATTGTGTGTCGTCATGTGTCTTTGTCGTCTTGTGTCATGAGCTTTTTTTGTGAACACTATCTGGTTCGAGAACCATTACATATATCAGACGACCTATTTGGGACCGCTGTCCCTATTTCTTCTGATCATACATTTGCAATCTGCAGCAAAAAGTAATCCAGAATACCCAAGTTTGAAGGATCTGAGGGATGTAGTTCTTTACTTATGGCCCTCTGGATATTGAATTTCACATCGGTGTGAAAAAACAAAAAGACATACAGAGCTCAAATTTTCAGGATATTTAATTCTCATGAATATCTTTCTATGCACCAAAAAAAGAAAGACATCCATGAGGTGATGGTGTACTCTATTTGTTGAATTAGCATGGAATGGCCCAGTATCGATTTTGATATCGGATGAAAGACCATATTTTTCTCATTGTCTTCGTGAAATTTGAGCCCTCAAATCCATTTCACTCCCAAGATATCAACAAAAAGTGTCATTTTAATGGTTAACCATCAATATTAGCACAGTATTGAATAGGGCTTTACAATATTCATTAGTGCAGGGGTGTCCAACCTTTTTGACGCAAGGGCCGCATTGGATGCATCCAAAACTGTTGCGGGCCGCAAGCAATAATATGGGTCGAAATATTACACTACTAGAGGTGCTGGCCTTTTCGATCATACAAAAGGCATTGTCCCTTTATATAAATACCTTTTCTATACTTGCCTTTTTTCAGGTAGAGATGTGTGGCCCGGTCACGGTTTCCAAATTTGGGGGCTTGGCAGCTAATTTAGTCTCTCAAAGTAGGGCCTTAGTTAGGAACCTAAATTTTGAGAAATTTAAGGCTTTGTAACTAAAATTCATCTAAAGTTTGGCCTCTGAGGTAAACATTTTTTAAAAAAGAAGACTTTAAAAACTGATTTTATGCTTCAATTGGGGTCTTAGGAACTGCTGGAGAGGAGTGAGGAAGGTGTAATACGGGGATAATCTGCATATTTGACTGGGTGGGGGAGAGGTGGCGGTGGGTGGTGGTGTGTATTTTGGGGTTTTGTATGTGTTGTGTGTTTTTTTTTTCAGTATGGTTCTTTGGTGCTGTGTAGTGTGAGAGATATCAGTTTAATAACATTATAAAATTTATTTTTTCTTTTGAGATATTTATGCATTTTATTTGTTTTTTTTTTTTCTGGGAAGGACCCTGCGGGCCTCATACTAGCCCTTCGTGGGCCGCAAATGGCCAGCGGGCCGAAGGTTGGACACCCCTGCATTAGTGCTTCTACCATCAAAAGTTTGTTGTTTTTCCCCACAGTACTTGATGGGGTGAATGCAATGTGCAAGTGCCAGGCTCTCGTATCAAATAGAGAACACACAAGGTTGTAGCTAGCACATTTTTAGTGGTGGGCGTTATTTGGTGAAAATTTGACATATTTTATAACGTTATGCCTAAAATTGTCAATATTTGCATAAAATGATTAAAATTGTCCATTTTGCTCGTTGAGTAGTGGGCTCTTAGAGTTAAAATTGGTGTTTAGTGGTGGGCTCTGCTTTTGTTTATATACCAGACGTTTAGTTTTTTTTGTGAAAGTGGAAGTCTTACCATTTTTAATCAAAATAACATTTTCTACTTAATTCTTACACCTTTTTACAAAAATGTTAATTTCTCAATGTTCATTTTCAACATTGTTTGATTTTCACCAGTATCTGTGATTATTTTGCTGCAAATCTTGAATGTAGATGCCTTAATTTAATCATATCTGTTTATTTTGCTTGTGTTTTATCTGTAGGGTGTCATCGCATTTGTGAGGAGTCATGAAGCTTCGACTCCTCATTTCAAGTTGTCTTCAATGGGTACAACTATATTAGACAGCAGAACAGTTGAATTAGCAACAGAAATTGGTTCAATTTTCACAACTGACCAGGCACTCCATTTGCGTTGGGATGAGGATTCTGTAAGTATAAAATTAGAAATAGTATTATGCTGTTATATAAGTCTTACGTTTGTAATATACCACAATGTGATTTGTGTTTTTATTTTATAAAAAATGCAGTGTTCAGGGAATGCATGTGTTGTCTGCCGTTACAGTTTGTGAATGGGGACAAAGGTCACCAGAGGTCCTTGTGGGACACTACCCAAGGACCATTGTAAAAGTGCCATGAAAATTGATCATCATATGTGAATACAACAAGCAATGTTATAATTCTGAACTTTTTGGGGCTGTAAAGGTCACTTGAGGTCATCAAGGTCACATGAGGTCATCAAGGTCACATGTCATCATCAACATGTAGGACACACCCAAGGGCAATTGTAGCTAAGTGTCATGAAACTCGATCAACATATGGGTAAGAGCAGAAATAATGGCACCAAAGTGTGACAAAATGGTCAAAATTTGAAACACTTCCCAGAAATGTTATTGTGGTCTTATTTAATGCACAACATATCAAAGTTTGATAAAATACAAAGTTATTCCATAAAATATGTGGCAAAGTATTTTTTTGCACAACACTTATTACTAATTATAGTCTAAAATCAGGAAAAATACAACAACTTAGCCCTTTCCTTTATTTTGCCAAAATAAGGTAATTGTGTGGTTATGTGATGTTTTCAGTTTACTTTGGAACTGAACCAATAAAATATGAACAAAATCTTCAAAGGAAACTTGATTTTTTGGAAAAAAAATAAAGATTTGTTCAAAAATTAATCTAAAATTGTGAAACTAAGGAACAAAGTTACCACAAATTATTAAAGGAAGCAGCACCATTTCCCCTCTATTCAGGTTGATAAGTTCATATATATCACCTCATCTTGCATTGAATTTTTTTGTCTCCATAGAGATGTCCAAATTCATGAAACGGATGGTTTTCAATAGATTTGTGTGACACTCCTGACCGTATTTTGCTTCAAGTTTGACAAAATAAAATCCCTGCTTTCACTCTGAATTTGATTTTGTTTCAAGAAATAATGCCCCAATCTACTTACATAAAATAATACAGTCTAATATATATGAAAAACATGCTGTCATTTAAGAACAAAACTTACAGATTTTGCAGGAAAAAGACATTGAAAAATTTTGTCCATATTGTGCTTTGTATTTTAAAGACTTTTCTATTTCTCTCCTGTTAGGTGGCAGATGTAACAGAAATTCTTCAAATGTATGCACAAGGTCAACAACAGGCATCAAATGAGAGGTAAACACACTGTTTTTTAGGGCTGTTGTCGACAGTGCTTTTGTCGGAAAAATTGTCGACAAAAGCATTTTTGCCGATTGTCGACAAGCAGTGCAAGCATCGACAAAATATAAACAAAAATTATGGCTAGGAAAAGACTAACATCGTAATGAAATTTACCGTGATATTTTCGTGATTTTGTTCCAATCTCAATATTATGCTGCATGTCAGAAACGTCCAACGGTGAAAGGAGCATAAAAGCATATCATTTGTCTGTCTATTTTTTTACTTCCTGATAGTACGTACGGGTTGTTTTACAATCCGGGTACCTCTTGGCTGAACACTACAATGTATCCATAAAAAACAATGACTGTACTTTTACATAAATGGTATTATGTCAACTTAAAGAACCCACCAAAGGCACTACCACAGCTGAAAGAAAACCATTGAAATGCTTGATGACTAACAAAAATGTGTACATATGTACCAAATTGCTTAAAATCCTGTTTCATTTGATGTAGGTTAATATTTGAGTAGATTAATCACTGTCATAAAGAACATTTGGGAACATCCACATTCAGGAATACATTTGAAGCAAGGGTGAGTATGTCCCGAAATCTTAAAGAATGGACCATTTGGTAACATGTTGTGTCGGTTTGAAATTAGTGGTAAATTCCGTCAAAAAATGTCCTCTCCATATTAGGCCATAAAGCTTAAACTAAATTGATAGATTGATTTTGATATTTTCTGTAAAAACTCTAGTTTATGTTCTTAACATTTGTAGTAAACACTTGGTGGCTACCCATTAAGTTTTCCTCCTATCCCATGATCCAATGTTAGAAGTCAGTGTTCCGTCAAAATCTGTCCTTTGTCCCGAAAACATAAAGTTTCACTAGCCATAAAAATTGGTTCCTGAAGACCTCACACATCCCAATTTTGGAAACATACTGCTTGACTTATCTATAATACAAAACATTATACTGAAATAATCAAGGGGGGCACTTGTGTTTTTTACCCCAACTGTAGAAATGAATGAAGTTTCCGTCAAAATCTTGTCCTCTCCGAAAATTGTGATATTTCATCATCCTAAAAATTTGTTCTGAAGACTTGACCCGTCAAAATTTTGAAATTATACTTCTTGGCTTGCCTACAATGCAAAAACATCAAATTGAAAATATTCATGACACTTCATTTTTCACCCCAAATGAGACAGCCAAGGTACCCGATTGAAACAACCCTACTGTGGTACTGCTCTTCCTCAGACAGGCTAAGCATGTTCAGTCATGGCACAAAGCTTAATCTTGACCTGTCACCGTATCATGCACTTGGCCGACGGTGTAAACAGATCAAATTCATACTTGATGCACGGTCTGATTCCGATAAGCCTTCTCACGAGTATCAATTTAAATAATATCTTTCAACAGTCCGTTGACACAGACTATACAGTGGGAATTTTCCGCCCTACTACCGGGAGTTTGAAGGCCTGATTTTTGTCACTATAAAATTGCCGAAAAGTTGCTGATGCGGTAGCAATTTATACAACCAAACCAATAAATGTTTTATGTTACGTATTTTCTACTTCAAATGCAATGCTTCCATGATTTTTTTATTCACACGAGTGATTAAACTTCCCGTCGAAGTCGAACTGGTGAGGCATTTGGGTGACGAATTCAACATTAGTGCATTAGTGTGATGCATTGTCGATAGTTGACGACGTCGGCTTTTGATTTGTATCGCCTTGTCGACAATGAAAACGCCAGCCGACAACAGCCCTACTGTTTTGCTAGAAAAAAAGGTTCAGGATGAGACCTATAATCGCTATTATGTCCGTCCGTCTGTCTGGAGCAATATCTGAAGTTCCATAATGCATAACAGGATGCCACTTGGTAGGAGGAAATATATTTTCAAATGAAGGCACTATTCTTATAAAGTTGCTCAAATTTTGGAAAACAGATTTCATTCATGTATATCTACTAGATGCTGAGATCTCAAATGGCTCCTTTTATTTATTACTCTTTTATCACTATTCAATCTGATGTAATATCCAGAGAAAATGTGTATGTGTATATTACATTGTGTTATTACACTTTCCTAACAGTAAAATAACTTTACCAAAACTTGACTGCATGGATTCAAGTGTTTTTTTTTTTTTGTTGTGTGTTTTTATTTGTTTGTATTTTGGCCAGTTTGTTTAACACTGCAATATGTTTGGTTTATGTTTTTTATTTCTCTTAACTTTTAGTTGTGCTTGCATTGATGCCAAAAAATCAAATCCATGGCTTTGTTGTTTTTTGTGTTAATTAGCAATGGTCTCTTGGAGCCCCTCCTAATGCTTTAAAAGCAGTGCCCATTACAAAAATGAAAAACTTAAATAATTCTGATTCTCATAATGCATACACAAAAGTACAATTTGTATAGAGTAAAAATAGAATATATATAAATTGTTTAAAGTCCACACACCATGAAATTATGATTACATCTCAATAGAAAGCTGGTGACCTTAGTAAATGAACAGAATACAGTTTCAACTTTTATCTGTCTTCATAAAGCAGTGAGGGCTTAAAAACTGCCAAGATTTTATGTATTTTCCCGTATCTTCGATACACCCAAAAACAGCCCAATTACCTCATTATAAATGTGTAACGTAGATGCGTGTACATCGATAACGTCTTCACAGTGAAAAATGTAAACACTGTACAGCTCGAGTCCTAATGATTGTTTAGTGTCGATGGGCATTCTGTATGTATTAACATTGTTATTTGCAATGTAAGAAGAGAATGAAGATGAGAAAGTTGTTGGTACTTGGTGCTATGTCTATGAGGATTAATTCTGTGAAAACAGCTAGACTTCCACTTACAAGGGAGGTGTGCGACCCGCGGCCGGTTGGTGATGGACTGCGTGGCAAGGTTAATGACGTCACAGGCATAGTATGCCCAATTTGAAGAATTTCATTTTGTTTTTTGGGTGTGGGGGTCTAGGAAAACAATCTTTTCAGTGTAATTGTGACTTACCTGTAGCAGTTTGAAAAGAAATCTAATGTTTCTCGTTTTATTTATATCAAATTCTTTTGATTTATAATCATAATTTCTTGGTGTGTGGACTTTAAACACATTAAAAATTACATAATAAAACAATATAAATGAGGTACAAATTAGATAAAATTACCCAGTCACAGATAAAAAAAAAACTTGGAACCAGGATAACTCATGAAAGCCAATATTTCCGGCTTATTTCCAATGGGGTCCTAAAAACAATTTGGCAAAATGGCAGGAAAAAAGAAAAAAAAAATTAATGACAGAAAAATAATTTTAATAAAAAAAAGAGTTTTATAAAATTGGAAAATTAGCCATTGCTAAGATGGTTCCTTATTGCACTCTTGAAAGTATTAAAATTGGGAATGCTTTTAATATATTTTGGAGTGTTCCAAGTCCCATATTGCACTGTAATAGAAAGTAATAGCAGCACAGCTTTTGATTTTGGGTACATGAAAATTAAAAAGCCACCTCCTAGTATTATAGTTATGAATTACAGAGGTTGGGTAGTACTGGCTGTACCTCCGGAATCCCTTCTCAGTACTGACCAGGAAGGCTTCACCAGCGCAGCTCAGTTGATACTTTACCTGAATAAGCGAGCCCTAGTTCTAGGGCTAAGGTTTGGGTAAAAAAATGACACATGTCAGGGGCGCTAGAATCATTGTAGATTTTATGAACATAACATAACTTTAAAAATTTTACCCTACATTCCACATTCAAGAAATTTAGACTGGCAAGTTCAGCTTGACCAACATGTGCCGGGGTTTTAAGCTCAAGATATAACACACCATTTTATTTTGAGTGACTTGGAGTTTGTTTTAGCCTAAGACTAAGACCAGAATACCAAGATGAACACGAATAATCAAACTGATATTGAATGAGAGCGGAATAGAGAATTTTTCAACAATTTTGATTCAGACAGTTATAATTTCTGTACATGAATTAGCTTTTTGTGTCGCCTGCCTTAAGGCAGGAAGACACATAGGGATCATTTTGTCCACTGTTGTCTGATGTTGATGTCTGTTGTTGTTGTTGTCGTGAAAAAGGGTTAACATTTGCCTGTAATATCCACATACTTTGGTGGATTTAAACCAAACTTGCATCACAGGTGCAACATGGGAACCCATATTTGTTATGAGGTCAAAGGTCACATACCAAGGTCAAAGGTCACATACCAAGGTCAAAGGTCACATACCAAGGTCAAAGGTCACATACCAAGGTCAAAGGTCACATACCAAGGTCAAAGGTCACATACCAAGGTCAAAGGTCACATAAGGCCAAGTTGTAACATGGCTAAAAATGTAAAATTGACTTCAATGGGAAATTTGAACTTCAATTGGAACCAAAACTTGAGTCATAGATGGAACATGGGATCCCTCATTTGTTGACAAGGTCAAAGGTCATATGCCAATGTCAAAGGTCATGCAATGTCAAGTTGTAAGATAAGCTGAAAATGTAAAATTCACCTCATTTGAAAAGTTGAAGTTCAATCTGAACCAAACTTGGTTTACATGCAAACCCTCATTTGTTTGAGGTCAAAGGTCACATCAAGGTCAAAGGTCACATGAGGCCTATCATTCACAAACTACAACAGTGAGCGACACAAGCGGTCCGAGGACCGATGTATTTTTTAATGATAGAATTGCCAATAGCTTCCCCGGATGCAGTTTGGTAAATAGTTAAGCCTAAGTATTTAACAGAGTCTTGACCTTTGGTTCTATCCCCAGAGCACACGTAGTGACATAAAGTAAATAATTAAAACATTCTTGTAAAGTATATTAGACCATTGGTGCCATAATATTCTATATATACATCATATAGCGGCTCAATATAGAAACCTATGGTAAATTAAACTAGAATTGCGTGGTTCTCGGCTTTCCCGGTTTGCGCGGGGTACAAAGGTTTTTGTTGTTAGGATCCGTACAGAACCTTATCAGATGTGACTATGTAGTATTAGTAAAATTGGTCACCACCTTAGGGCTCCTGTCTAACTATCCCATGGTCCATTTGTAACCATAACTGGGTCCACTTAAGTAACTGCCCCAAACTACCCAAGATCCTCTTTCCAACTGTCTCAAAGCAACCACCAATTTGTGTTGTAATTCCCCTCGAATCACATTAATATCTTTCAGATATTTTCTCTTCTTCTTGACCACTAACACGAAATCAATTTTTCTTTTTGTCCTCTCTCCTAAACAATGTATTGACTACACACAACTCCTTTAAACTCCAACAACATCCTTCCGAATTTCTCTCTCCAAAGCTGTTCCCTCCATGCACACATTCAAAAACATCAATCCCTCTTTCCACATGCCCATTGAAATCACCCACACATAGACCAATTCACCCACACTTTGCACACCCCATTCACTCACCATCTCATTGTAAAAATGTTCCTTCTCTTCACACATCCTACCACTTTAATAGCTGCATATCAGTCTCACTACATTCTCCTCATAACCATCACAGTTGTCATCACTCTATCATTCCTTCTCACCTCCACTACCTCACACAATTCTTCCACCAAGACACCCACACCCCTATTCCATCATTATTTCACTTCCACCGCAACTTATACCTTCTCCACTCTACCCCCATCCTATAGCCTTCTCCCCTCTCCATCCACCCTCCTCGCATATCTCTGCTCCTTTCCCTCTCAAATTTCCCACATTCCAGCTCCCTACACTCGCCCCAAACTGCCTATCAGGCTTCACACCGTCATAAAGCAAGCGACACCTGTGCGGCCCAGGGTGATTGCTTGAACCATCCTTTTTTCTGGTAGGTAGGCCAGTGCTGCCCACTCCAGCCTTCGGGCTGGCTGGTGCCCATGTTTAGTTGTCACCATATGAGGATTTAATTGGAGCAGAAATAATTGACCAGATGCCCTTCCTGATGCCAATCCACAGTTTTCAGCCACCCCCACACCGGTTTTCCTAATAAAAAACGATGGGGGTTATGGACTAGCCGCCGACAACTTGGCCCTGGGATACTAGTAGCAGGCTTTCAAGATACTTGACCTGACAAATAGTCAAATAGTGCAAACACCTTATGCAGTTAAGTGTTAATAATTAAAATTAGCTAATTGTTGGTACTGGTAATTGGTATAATGAAAGAAAATATAAAAAACATATATTTGCCATTTAAAAAAAATGATAAAAACATACACCATTATGGAATATAGCCAACAATTTCCTAAGGCACATGCTCACAATAGCTCTAGTTCTTTCCATTGTAGCCATAAGCTTTCATCAATTTTGACTTGTCAGTAGGACCAATGGTTACTGCAACAAATGTCACATTAACTCTATATTTTACTTTTAATTTTCAGAGAAAAAACATTACAAGATGATCTACAGGAGATATATACACAGCTAAAAAAGCCACCATCATATGGCAATATTGAAAGGGGCAGGGAGTGGGACTCCTTCTGCCGATGGATCAAATCCGGACTGAAGCCAACTCACCGGCTTGATATCAAATTTTTGACAGACGGGAACTCAGAGGGTGCGATAGATGCCGGTGGGCCCACGAAAGAATTATTGCAATCATTGATGGACCATGCAGACAAAATGAAGCTCTTTATAGGAAATAATGGAAGTAAATTTCCAACAATGGATTTGAGAGGTATATGTTTGTTTTCAACTCTATTTTTCTGTTTATGATACCAAACATGGTATGCTGTAGGTTTGGGTTACAGTATTGAGGTTTTTAATTCCACATGAAGTTGGTTTGAACCTTCTTTTTTTCCCCAACTGATATTTTTATAGCTTGTATTGTTACCAACATGAAAAGCTTAAAGCAATAACAGCACATTTTTGAAGAGGCCCTAATTTTAAAATTTGAGATTTTTGCACAGTTGTGTTGGTGGTGGAGGTAGTAGTTGTAAAAGCAAAGTTTTAAATCCGGTTTTGTCCCTGCTAATGGGTGGCCAGATTCACCTCACATTCACAGCAATACTGCTGTTTGTGGAAAAATTGGAGCAAAAGATAATTGACCGGACACCCTTCCTGGTGTCAATGTGCTTGATGGCTGCCATTAGCTATCCAGAGCCGACGCCTTTGTAGGTAGATCTTCTTTTTAATTCTTACAGGGTAACCAGCTATCAGATTTTGTTAGAAACCCGATGGATGTGACGGTTTAGCCGCCGACAACCCGGCCCTGGGACAGGTAGTGGGCCATTCTTCGGTCACGTTTGTGACCTAAAAATAGTAAATTTTGATTTTCAACCCAATGCTGTTTTGCCAATGTAACCAATCTGTTATTACTCTTGGTATAATGAGTAATCTTTAGTCCAAACCTAACCAAAACCAATGTTTCCACTTTCCCCGGATTGGTTATTTTGCCATGAGGGACAAATAAGGTTTGGTCACGTATGTGACCTCAGACAATTCTGTGATTATGTAAGTACTTACATTCTTATACATATATTTCAGAAAAACGTTGGTACTTTGTCATTACAACAATGTTGGTAATTAAAAGTAACAAGCAAACTTTACTTGGTAATTAACAAATTTATATCACTAAGTACGGTCACGTGTGTGACATTGGTGATTACGTGTGTGACATCTCCATTGACTTATAACACAAAATTGGTGAGCATTGTTAATGTGCACCAAAAACGAAGTTGTAATAAAATCTTGTGTATTTCCATATTCTCAACTATTTTAAACACTTTCATTACAATGTCATCAGTAATAACTTGCAAAAGAGCAATGCTACTCCTAATATGCAGATTTCCTGTGTTGAAATAGTGCAAGTCTGCTAAATTTGGCAACTTCACCCCAAACTTTCAAAAGACACATGGAAATCAAGTTTAAACCAGTCTTTATTAAAATTGTTTTCTTTTTTAAAATAATCATACTCATATTTTAGCTGATAATAAAAGTTAACTTTGCTACCTTCTTCAATATGACCAGAAATTTGTGTACTAATATAAAATGGTGAGTGCCGGTCACGTGTGTGACAGTAATTATCACATCAATAACTTTTGAAAGAAGAAAGATCTAAACCATATATTTTTTATAATGGAAGATACATATAAACTGGCTTTTGACATGAAATATGAACATTATTGAGCAGCGGTTTTCTAGTAAAAACTTCTTTGACTTTTTGGTCACATGTGTGACATACCAACTTCAATTAAAATTCTTTGTTAACTACTTGTCTATTTTCTATAAATTTTTAATTATTTCAACATAATTTTGAAAATTGCAGTCCACACTATACTTTATGCAGTATTTCAAACTAAAATTAATATCTATTCAATATAAAACTAAAGAAGCAAAATGGTGTAATAATCTCACTTTTTTATCCCAAAATATTAAACACGTTCATTTAAGCAAATGAGGGTGTTTGAGTTGAACAAATTGTTTAAAAATATCACGCAGGAAACTTGGAAGGGTGGTTAACGTGATAATGTAAAGAAATTTGCAATACCATCAACTTCATTTTTTATCAAAAAGGTTTACTTTTTTTTTAATGGCCCTAGTACTGGTTACCAGGATACCAATAGCAGGCCCTCAAGAAAACCTGACCTGTCCAGTAAACTACCTGCGAAAGGTAATGCTCTAAATTGTGTATTTGTAATTTTGTAATAAATCGGCAGCCCTGATGATTTCAATTTAATGGCAGAGCTGGAAATGCCAAATTTCTATATTCTTTGTGATATTATAGTGCTACCTTTTGAAAATGACCTTCAACTTTACTTTCTGAACCAACGGAACAACTAGTGGGTGAGCGTGTACACGTTCATGGCTTGATATCCTGGGTATTTCATATTGGAAGAATATTTCCAGCATGGCTACAGAATTATTATTGGGATCCAATTTTCTAACCCTTTACCTGGACCCGTGCTATGTCAAATCATGGGCCTCACACACCAGGGACTTAAGGGATAAAGATTGGCAATTACTGACCTCCCGCCGGTACACATGTTTGTGCAGAGGAGCTGATATCGGGTTGCAGTTTCACTGAAAAACAGCCTCGAGGCGAGACACTCTGGCTAAGAAAACTAGGGCAACTTGCGGTCAGAATTGCTATTTTCCGCTAGTTTTGAGTCATGGTTCAAGTTGACTGCCCTAAAACAATGGAACCACTGAAGCGAATCTGGGTCCCAGATGACCCAGGTTCCCAGGCAAAGTGTTAAAGGGGCACAGCCTTGATCCCCGACTTACCTCAAAGAAGTTGAGATTTTGACGTCATCTGAACTGTTGGCCCAATTGTACGTGTGCATTTGCTCATAACATCAAAATGCGCCATCAGATTCAACTAAAATTTTGAAAATACCCATTTCTCCAGGATATTGAACCATAAAAAATGAAGGTGCTATGATCACAAAATACACCTTTTTTCTAATTACAAAATTCATTTTGAGATACATAGACAAGTTCAAGCTTTACTACCATTCACTAACCAATTAACTTGCAACTGTGTAAAAGTCTCAAATCTTTTGGAAAATTGGATGCACTCTTCAACAAATGTGTTGTTTTTGCTTTAAGCAATGTGTTAAATACATTTATTGTATCATTAAAAAAGATCATGATTTGTTACAAAAAATATAACTAAATATATTGCCATAGTGTCACCCATACTTTGCAGATGTATGCTCTATGTGTGTTCAGAAGCAGCAAAACTATTTTTAGACTTGGAGAATGTGAAGTCTTTCCATTTCTTCGTACATAATGCATTTCCTCTTTCACTCTTCTGCATAATGCACATGTTTAAAACTAATTACTGTATAATACAAATTTTTTTTTATGCCTGTGCACAAATTTTCATTACTGCATGACTGTTCAATATGTTTTGATACTGGACAGCTTTTGCATTGACCATCATGGGCAACTGTATGATGCGATACACAGAGTAGTGCATGTTATTGTGTAGACTGGCATGGTCAGTATATGTAGTGCCACTGACAAGCACAGGGCCGTCACTAGACATTTTGTCAGGGGGGAGTGTAAACTGAAGAAATGTTATTGCCGTAGTAAGAATCCTTGGAAGTGTAGTGAGCATAAACAATGCAACTAACGACATGCGGTTCAGGGCCCACTAAGGGCCGTTAAAGACCTTCCTAAGTAGATGCCCTTAGAGACCATTTCTTGTTGGTCGTTTGAACCAAACTGCACACCGCAAGTGCCTTGACACAAGGGCACAAACCGGAAATTCCTAACGAGTGGTGTCCAGGGGCCAGATCTAGGGTCCCTTGTGGGGTGCAGGGAAAGAGACCCTGCTGGGGATCCAGGGGGCAGAGCCCCTGGAAGCTCTTTGATTTGAGCTATTCAGAACCTTGAAGATGGCCACTTTTTGAGGGGTAAATGGTATAGAAGGGGATCCATCAAGCCTAAAAGGCTCAAAATAAGGTTGAACCCTACTCAAGGTACACTAAAAGATCTGAGAAGTGTTTTAGGTCAATTCG
This sequence comes from Ophioderma brevispina, assembly GCA_023653785.1. Lineage (NCBI taxonomy): Eukaryota > Metazoa > Echinodermata > Ophiuroidea > Amphilepidida > Ophiodermatidae > Ophioderma > Ophioderma brevispina. The sequence goes on along the minus strand of JAMKCH010058313.1, from coordinate 15,858 downwards.
AAGGTGCTGAGTTGAAATCTGCTGCATGCAACATTGATAAGTTAGTGGAAAGTGGTGAAATTCTTGTTTTAGAGGGACACTACTTGATTTTATGATTAATATAGCTTTTTTAAATACGATACAAGTATGCAATTCTTCAAAAAATTTAAACGTCACATAAAAGGTCAGGATATTAAATTTGTTTGATTTTTTTTAATTAAAATGGATGAAACATCTAACGTTAAATGATTAAAGGGCTACTACCTGATTTAAGAACTAGTCAAGTAAAGCACCAACTTGGGTGAATATTATTTGTACCTTAAACCTTTACACAAGGATGGTGACAACTTTGTAAATAATATTTCAAAACAGTTGTACATTTAAATGAGTTCAAAATACGTATGAAGGAATCATTAATTAAAGTAAGTAACATCATTAAATGAATAAATATGAATCTTATTTGAATATTCGGAATAATGAATATTCATTAGTAAAATGCTTATGTAAAATCAGTACGAACAAAATAGCAGCACCAATAATTCTTTTCATAAACTAAGTTTTAATTTGACAAGTCAAATGAACTTCTTGGCTCCAGCCTCGGCTGTCTTTCAAGTGAGGACAGCATTTTGGTTACATAATGAGTCTTGATATGCTATGAACAGTTTGAAGGTCACAATCTTCAGTCTGAAAAGGTCTGGGGGCATTGCCTATCTGAAGTGACGGGTATGTGTCTTGGCCATCAGGTGAAAAGTAGGGGTCTTTGAGGTAAAATGTACAAAACATAGGGGTTCATTCGGTACACAACCTGAATAAAAATGGGATCATCCAATATAAAACTTTATTAAGGGGGCCATTGAGGTAACAACTTGAAGTTCAAATACTAAGTGCATCTCTTCCAGAGTTGAAATTGCAATGAATGTGCCAAAATATAAATGCATTTATATGGCCCTATACAGAGAGCACAGCGCCTTGCAACAAATGCTTAAAATACAAAATTAATATACATGACATAAAGCATAATAAGCAAACTAACACATCCAAAGTTAACAAAATTTTAAACATTAGGAAATAAGTATGTTTTCAGGAGCCGCTTAAAGACACTGTTGGAAGGTGCCTCTAAAGTATAATGTTAATGGGAAGCTTGTTCCAGAGCCTGGACCAATGACATTTTGACCACCAAATCCGCGCTTAATACGAGGTATAACAAGACGTGTAACATCAGAAGAAGACCGTAGCCTATTCTTGTACAATCAGAATTACTATCCAACAAATTATACAAATTTAGACTATATCTGTAAGGTATGATGGAGCCTGTCCGTGAAGACACTTGTACACATAAAGAAGGATTTTGTACCTGTTGCGCAGGCAACCATCAGTGAAGAGTGATAAAAAGTTGCGACAAACTCTGGTCACGGCAGCATGCGAACATTAAAGTGTACTAACAGGCTAATTTTTAATATAAGTATGTTTTAAAAGATGTCGTTGCAGTCTGAAAGAAATAATATACCTACTGCAATATAGATTGCCTGATTAGCAGAATTAACTAATAAATGTTGCCCATGGAGGTCGCCATGTTCGGCATTGGTGACGTTCCTCGGCATTGGTGACGTTGTATGACTTGAGAAGTCAATAGATAAAAACAGGTGTCTAAGGAATGTCTAGGGTACTCCTGATCAGAAAATCTGATTATATAGTGTGTCCAGTAGAAAAGCAGTAACAATCAATTAAAAACTGGGGCGGATTCTTGAGCAGAATATAGCTGAAAAGGTTTGGTTATATCATTCACTGGCTACTTATTTCAAGACACACTATGTACTATATACCATCATGATTTCTATATTTCTCGTGGGCCGATCAAAATGGCTGCAATCATACGAAAGATATTATAAACGTTTTACTTTGTTATCAATAATATACTGTCATTTTTCTGACTGAAAGACATTAATTTCAAATAAAAATGTATTTATAATATGTTGAAGCATAAATTATATTAGCCTGGCATTTCGCTTTAAACGTGCAGCTTTATTTTACAGTCTTTTGAGAACCAATTTCGCTGCTTTTGCTCCAGTGGCGTAACCAGACATTTTCATTTGGGAGGGAACAGGTCACGGCAAGAGCGTGGGGGGGGTTGAAATACGTATTCCCCAATGAACGTATACTTTACCTTGCTTCTTGGGGAAAGAGGACGGGAACAATTCTGACTGGGTGCTTTCCCAGAGGGCACGTGTGGTCTAGTGGATTGAGTGCTCGCCCCGCACCCCAAAGATCGTGGGTTCGAGTCCCACTACGGCCAACGTGTTTTGCCCTTGAGTAAGGCGCTTTACCTCAATTACTCCCCAACCCGCAGGCCAAGCGTGGGGAGTATGGCAAACCCCCTAGTTATGAGTGATAATGCCCTGGAAGACGCTTTCCCCCTTCCCCCGCTGGTACGTCACCGTTTTGATCATATCTTTATTGGCCATTGTTCTTTGAAATTATGAATTACTCTAAATGCATTTATAATAGTCCTTGAAACAAGGTAATTATTATGATTGTAGGTGAATGTTCTGTAGAAAGGCGGGAAAAGAATAAGTCTGCTGAAATAATGTAACACCTAGCTTATCCTCTCATAAATAATGATGGTTTAAAATTTGCAAAAGTTTTCTGACAGTTTTCTTTCATTTACTATTGACTTTGGTAAACACAGGATTCTTCTCTGGAAACTAATAAAAACATACCATTCTTCTCTGGAAATTCAAAAGATACATAAAGGATAATATTTGGAGCAGAAAAGTAAACAAATTCTTAACGTTCTAACAACCCTAACAAGTTAATAATTGATTTTCAATCTAATTTGTCAATAGAATGACCAGTTTTAGGCAAACATTACATCAACTTGATAATCAAGGCAGTCCATCCTCCAGAGGACCTCTATGTACTCTCAAATTAGTTATTTCCCTTGATAATCACATTTTTTTTCAAAAAGTACTAGGAAAATTGGGTATTTCCCCTTTGAAATCAACTTTCCACCAATGTGGGGTTATTTTTCATGACGTATATTTAAAATCAGCACCGTCAAATTCACCTAAAAACACTTCTTAAACCTTTTAGTCAAATAAGTGGATCTTGAGCATTGTTTCATAATGCTACATTTACAAAAAAAATGAGGAAAATCCAATAGGTACCCTTTAAAATCCAATTTCCACCAATGTGGTGATTTTGTATGGTGTCTTTCTTGAAAATCAATCAAACCACTAAATGGACCGAATCAGCTTCTTAAATAAACTTTTAGTCAATTAGTGATCTTTCGAAGGTTTCATAACGCGGTATTTAAAAAAAGGAAAATCAAGTAATTCCCCTTTAATCCACTTTCCAACCAATGTTGTATCGTTTTCATGTCTATTTGAATCAGCACCCTCAATTGACCTAAACACTTCGTAAATCTTTTAATGGATCTTGCGCACGGTTTGATAACGCTATTATATACTGGGTGTGCCAGAAAACCTGCCACTTACATTGACGGAGCTATAATTCCCAGTGGCGTACTGGGGGGGGGATTGGGAATCTCCCACCCCCTTGCCCCCTGAAAATTAGTGATTTATATAGGCCATATACTATACTAACAAATTTTAATATATTTGCCCCTCCCTGAAAATATGTGTGCCCCCTGAAGAAAACTGGTTACGCCACTGATAATTCCGCTTTTAAATATTGAGTTGCAGTGATATTTTCCCCTTTGAAATTTGTGGAGTATTCTCCATTTGCCTGTGAAAAATAATTACAATTGCTTATTTTCAAATTAGACATGGTCAAAGAAAGGTGTGGAACCAATATGGTACATTTCAAAGTTTTTGACAATTAAGATTTTGCTTGTTACTTTCAGCTCTAAGCACAGATGAGTATTACTGCATTGGGGTTATGCTAGGCCTGTCCATGGTGCATAGTGGCCCATTGCCAAGATTTTTAAGTGAACATGCACTCAGGGCACTCATCCTTGGTATCTATGCAGTGTATGGTAAATTGGATGCTGCCACTCTAAGCGACCAAGGGATTATCACCATGGATCAGTATGTGGAATTCTGTTCGGTATGTCAGAAGTAGCCTAAGTCAGGGGCGGCACCAGGGGGGTGGCAGGGGGAGCGGCTGCCCCCCCCCCTGAGATTTTCAAAATTTAGGAAAAACAGGGGTAAATTGCACAAAAATTAGGGATTTTAACCAAAATGAGTTCATTTTGTACTGTTTTGCCCCCCTATGATGTTTCGCCCCTCCTATGATTTTACCCTGGCGCCGCCCCTGGCCTAAGTTAAATGTTATAGTGGCAGTAGAACATTATACTTAATCGATATTTGTTTTAGGAGTTCATCGAGTGATGGAAGTTTTATGATCTGATGGGTTTAAGTAGGTTAAGGGGGGGGTTGTTGTCTGTTGTTGTTCAGATCCAGAAACCTCATTTTCATAATCTTCATGTAAAGAATGACACTTTACCTCGCTTAACTATAATTCAATTGTATCTTAAAGGTGCGACAAGAGATTTCACATATGTCCCTTCAGAAATTGAAATGCCTTATTTTTGTATCGATTTTACAAAGCTTTCAATCAATAACACCCCAATTTGAAAGAATTCAGCTGATTATTATTTCTTTCCACTAAGGTAAGAAATCTATGAGACCAATCTATATAATATAACTACATATGGCACATTATCCCTTGTTGCAGTATGATAGAACTTTTAATGACATATGTGATGTGATCTGGAAAACCCCGCAACATGTCACACAGGACGGTTTTGAAAAAATAAAGAAATTACCTTAAAATCTGTTATTTTGTACTTTATTTTTTGGCAGATTGTATAAGGCATAACTTTTGATATGTGTATCATAGAAGAAAGAAGTATAAAGTTATGGAAACTTTATATTTCAAACTTTGCAATGATAGTCAAAACTCAAAATATACATTTTTCACCATGTGGCAGGTTTTCCCAGATCGCATCACATGTCCATGCACATTGGGTGGAGTCGCGATTTTTTATCAGATCGCCTATAGACATCAAGTGAATTATATGTGCACTTCATTAAAAAATCCAGAGTGTTGGTGCTCTAAACAATAACATACTAAATCTTGGGGTGACAGCAAAAGGATGCCAGTCTTCAAGAGGGTAACACACCCTCCCAACAATCTGCAATTGGGACCTAATACACAGCAACAAGTTAGAAGTGCCCTTGATATTGTGGTTCTTAAAGTGTGAGTGAGCTAGTGTATATAATTTTTTGAAGCTACTGTGGTTTTATTTATTTATTTATTAGTTCTTCTTTTGCCTGGGGAAACCCTTCAGTGCGAACACTGTTTTTCAGGGGTGCCCAGGGGTCAAACATAGTACATCAAAAAGCATACGATACAGAAATATAATACAAATAAGTAAAACAATATCTATTCAATAATGTTAATACAATATTCAAAGAATTTCTTATTAAAACCAGGCCAGCTGGGATATTGCACATCTAGCATTTAAAAGTGAGAGATACACATGATTTTAAAAATTGAAATTAACACTTTAACCCTCGTCCAAAACAAGGGGGGGGGGGTTACCACCCCCAACGGATGATTCCCTGATGCACCAAAATGCAAATGAATATGATCTAAGGCTTTTATGTAACTGTAAGTTCATCCTTTGCAGTCAGTTTAGCAAACAAAAATGGAGGTACCAGCCATGGGTTGAAAAAATGTAAATTTCCCAGGAAGATAGTCGCATTTCCCACTATATCTTGTGTACAAATTTCCCTCCAAATGGCCAAGTTTCCCTCCAAATGGCCAACTTTCCTGGGAAGGAGCTTCCCAAATTCCCTACTTTTTGAGCCATGGCTACCACCTTCAGGAAGGCCAGGGTGTCCCGTCAAAGTCGGAAGGTAGGAGGGGGTGGTTGCCACCTTCCTATAATTTACTGTGTAAAATGCAAACAAAAAATGGTACTTTTGTTACGTATGATGTTACTGTAAGCAAATACTGACAATATTGATTTTTTTACTGACAATATTTGATTTTTAGAGTAATAACATGTGTATGCTTACTTTGGCACCCAATATTGCCATATAAATACCAATTTTGCTTGCATGAAAGGCAAAAATCGTCGAAAAACTCTTGATTGTGGAGATTTGATTAAAACTTGATATGTTAGTACTTTATTTGAAGAAAGGACATATGTAGCTACACACTGATGCCAAACAAGATGATATTTGTCCCTTAATTACAAAAAATCAGAGGGGTGGTAACCACCTCCACCCCTCTTGGTCATGAATATAGTAGAAAAACCCTCGGCGGGACGAGGGTTAAAGCACTGGCATTAAAGAACCACAATGCATTAAGTATGCTTTGAAGTGCGGGAAATTTAATTTAGCTTTCTCCAAAAATTGTCAGTGTGTGTTATCATTTTATCCTTATAATGTATTTAAGCATGGAAAGTTGTTGTTGTTGTTTTGTCTATTCTATTATGCGCTATAAATGTTACGAGTGATCCAAGTAGTGCATTTTTTGTGTTAAAAAAAGCCTTGAGACACCCTCTCTGCCACCCTCCATCCCTTTTACAGAGATTCGCGCCACAACCTTCTCCGTCCAGTTCCTCTAGACCTTACATAGTAAAACACCTTCGATGGTTTAGCAAGATAGAGAATCTTATGGTGGGGAAACTGTTGACTGATCTTCCGCATCAAGTTACTATCACCACTGATAGCATCAAAGATAGGCTAGGGAGCACACATAAAGAAGTTCAGATCAAAGATAACTGGGAAGTCTGTAAGAGTCATATCAGACAACTCTATTGTGGTTGCCTACATTAATCACAAACGCGGAACGAAGAGTTTCTACATTTGCATCGCCACCGTCTACCTTCTCACTTGGCACTCAAATCACATTATTGCTCTGTTGGTGGAATATCTCCCAATCATTGTGAATAATGTAGCTGGCAACCTATCCAGAGGAAAGTTTGCGAGGTTGAAAGGGAGCTGTCTTGAGGAAGGTACAAAAATGAGCAATTAAGTATTATGGGATTTTCCATTAACATTAGTCATGGGTGCATCAATGCCGTCTTGGTACTACTATACGCGGGTGGGCGCTCCGAATATTTTTATTTGTGGCAGAGAGGGTGTTTCGAGGCTTTTTTTAACACAAAAAATGCACTAGTAGGATCACTTGTAAGTATACGCACATAGGAGTAGACTAATATCGCAATTTTGTTGAGTATGGTGTTCTTTGAACTACCATCAGGCAAATTAGACCTTGCTCAACTTAAAGGTGCATTTCGTGATCCAAAAACTTTCTTGGTTATGCAATTACTTTTTTTCAAGTTTCGAGTTGAGTTTTTTGCTATTTGTCTGGATTTATATGAATAATCGTCTCCTGATACCATAAAAAAATTAGATCCACCCACGGCTTCATTAGAATAATTAGTTTGGGTCTTAAGATATTTTTACTACATCTTTTACTAAAAATTAAAGTACTAAAATCCTTCGAATTATTTTGCTTCAATATGTACCTTTAGAGGCAATAAATTTAATAATAATAATAATACTTACAATCAAATTTATATGCTTAGCATTCAATTTTAATTTTGTCATCTGTGTAAATCTATGGAAGACAGGTGAAATTGAACTAGCTGAAAAAGTACAAGATGGTATACATTTGGCTATATTGTGCTATAATTATTTGGATTGGTTTATTGTAGAGTAGTTCTAAAATCAGGGCCGTAGCCCAGGGGGGGGATGTACTGACCCAAAATTCCAAAATGTCACCAAATGATGTGTGCAGCGGAAAAAAAGCGATCTAGAAAAAATAGGGGTTTTAGGGTTTTTTTTAGTCAAAAAAGGGCAAAATTGAGCAAAAGATCCACTTTTGGCCAAATTACCCCCCCTCTAATTGTGCAAAAGTTCCACAGTTTGGGAAAAAGGTCCCCCATTTGGAAAAATTCGCCCCCCCAGTAAAATCCTGCTACGGGCCTGTTTATCAATTTATTTGGTTTCAAAAATCTTAATCCTCAGAGTTGCTGGGATGAAAATAGGTTCATAGGCAAAAATTTGAGATTTCATTTTTATTATCATTATGGAGTGTGTTTTACTGACCCCGAATTTACTTCCATGGGAAAGTTGTTTTATCTGACGTTGGGTCCCCTAGGACCCCCCCCCCCATTTTTTTTCCAAATGAAATTTTGATCATGTTTTGTTTTTGATAATGTTGTATTTACTTTTATTAACTGTTTTAACATTTTTTACTTATTAAATCAGTATATAAAAATGGCTTGGATTTTTTTTCTTTTGCACCACTGTCGCGGGGGGGGGGTGGGGGGGGTAGACGTGGCCACCTAACAGCACCAAGAGCGACATCAACTTCCGGGTGCTAGTCTGATTCAAATACTTAACGGTACACGGTAAGAGGGCGCTCTAACGCAAATCGAACTCCCACATACCGACTGACTCAAGACTACCTGATCACGAAAATTCAAATCTAAATGACCGTTATTGGGAATTACATTGTTTTTCAATAGCGAGGTTCATCCACAACCCTCGACGGATTTTAGTAGTAGGAAAACCCAAAGTTTTAAATCCCGTTTTGTCCCCGTCCAACGGGGGGTGGCTTGATCACCTCACATTCGCAGCAACCGCCCTTACTCCCTCCTAACAATTTAACCTGATTCATTGCATCCTCCATCCTCCACCCGACCCTTCCCACTCTCCTCCACTTGCTTTCTTTCCATGTCTTCTTTGGACGTCCCTCCTCCTCAAACCTCCCACCTCAAACTCAAAAGCCCGTCTTAAGAGACACTGGCCCCACATTTGAAATAGTGCGCCCTCAAGATTTTTCAAAATCGCGATTTTTTCATGGTTGTAAAGCTTTAATCTACAAAGCCCTGGGAGAGCGTGGCCTACGGTTAGGGTTGCTTGCTCTGGTTCAAATTTACAATCAAAATTCCCGGTTCGAATCCCGTTCGGGTCGTGCACTTGCTGTTATTTATTCGGGTACTACCATTTCTTTCTTGATTTGAATCTGTATACCAGCTATTGGATTAATACAGAATTACCGCTCTCCTCATGGTTCACATTGGAATTGGGCAAATGGGCCATGAAAGCATCCCGTCCGTCGGAGGGGACTTAGCCGTCGGTCCCGTGTCCAGAGAGCCACAACTGTACCTGTACAATCGCGTCAGTGTCCCGAATAGAATAGGGTGTAAACCCCTGACTGTTTCCCATCCGCCCCAGCCTCAATAGCGGCCATTTTAGGAGCGTCCGTATCATGGATACACGCGGCCCCGGATAAGCACACTTGCTGAACAAATCCTACCACCACCACAAAGCCATTACCAATGACTTGTTTGATACGAGCAAACAAAAATACAAGCCCTCACCCGAAATGAATTAGCCTAATCAGAATTCCTTATGGATAACGGAACCGATTTTGTAATTTAGCGACGCCGGCGACGCGAAATTCAGAGATGACGAAAAATGGCGTTTAACAAAACACAAGAAACCGCACGCCGTATGCATTTTTCCATGCTATGCCCACTGTTTGACCGGTCTATAACCCTTTGGGTTTTAATATCAGTTAGTAGTACTGTCAATATCATGTAATATACACATTATGTTTGATTAAAGGTCCATGGCCCGATCGCTAATTACCTCGGCCCCATAGCCCCAGATTTTTACCGGAAGTGGTCAACATTTTGGTATCCGAAGAAAACCAATATTTTTCCATTTCCCTGTGAAATCTATCAGGCAAAGCATATTTGGTTTGGAATTTATGAGCCAAAATGTGCTCCAATGTGGTCGACCAATATTAATTTTACACAGTACTCTATGGGCTTTACAAAATTCACGTTTTTAGCTCTCACAGCAAAACGGATTGAAATATCGGCGCGAACTTTACAGATGGGCTTTTGTGTTGAAGGCCAATCTTTCAAGATGACAACTTCATATCCTTAAATTGGGGCCATCCCCCTTTAAAGTTATGGAAACTTAAATAGCCTACAAATTACCTGGATATCTTATCCTCATATCAATGCCTATCTGTTTTGGGGTTATATTATTTTTCTGTGTAAATATATTCTGTGTCCTCCAATGGCCTAGACTATCATTTGAGAGCAAATTGAAGAACTTTCAAATATTTTGTGAAATGTGCCCGTGGTGTCCGCTTTAACACATGCTCGTTATCCTTCCCAACACATGCCATACCAACGTACACTATTCGCCTTCGCCGACCGGTCCCATCTGCCTCTTTCAAACCCAGCATCTGCATCAATCCTTCATCTTCATCCTATCCATCAACTTTACAACACCACACATCCGCTCTCAAATCATTGCTCTCCTCCGTCCTCCTCATAACCCCATCTCATTTTCGCTCAGACACCAGCATCTTGCTCCCATAGGGCATCACTGATCTCACACACTCCTATACCATTCCTTTCATCTTCAAGGATATCTATTCCCTTGCAACAACTTCCCACATTCCCTATAAACTTCACCCCCATACCCTCTAGCTTCACATGCCACCACCTCACATCCACCTCCCCACTAACCCTGGTCCCTAGGTATGTGAACTCCTTCACTGACTCCACTCAGTCACACAGCTCTCCTCCTAGCGTGTTCCAGCCACCATCCCTTCAGCCCCTTCTCGCATCTTTCCACACACACAAATCTTGCCAAACTACGGCACTCTCTTCCCATCTTTGTGCATCTCCCATGTATCCATTTCCCCACATTTCTCACACCACATGATTGCTTTATTACCCTTCCACATCCCCACCCACATGTCTATAACCTTCTCCCACCATGTACCACTCCCTCTCCCTCCGCCCCACTCCACAGCACTTTTTGGTCTTCTGCGACAGGTTTTGGTACCTTCAGACCTTAACTTTCAAAAGCCCTCTTCCATTTCCAAACTTCCTCCCTCTCAATTCCCTCCCCTGTCTCCGCTCATTAAACAAGCCCTCAGCTACAACATCTCAACTCAACAGCCCTTCCCTCGCACTCCCTGTGACTACATCAATTGCAAGATCATGGCGAAAGTACAGAGCCTTGGTGCACACCCCCTTCATCACCTCAAACTCCTCGGACAAAACAGACCCCACTCTAACTCTTGTTTTGGCTCCTTCATACAAACTCATCACCGCTCTAACCACCACCTCTGGTATCTCTCTCTTCCTCATCTCCCACTCTATCACTTTCATTGATTTTGAACTCAATAATTTTTTCCTTAATTATCATGATATTACTACGATATTTTGAACGAAGGTTTAAAAGTTGATTTTGCAGAGACTGCCATAGTAAATGCACGTAGCAGTTCCCTAAATTGCCGTTTGGAAATCCCCAATGCCCAAATCGAGCATATCGTGTCCTACCCACCCTGCAACTGTCAACTAATGTCAGATGTTGCTTCATATTTTAAAATGGCCATCATTGTTATGAATATGAGATTGTTTTTCTACTTTTAAATTATACAAAGTTTTGTACCTATAATTTCAGATGCAGAATGCTGACAGCATAAACATGCTTTATGGCATTGCCGCCAATGTAACACACCTTCCACTTTCATCTGCCAGTAGGATACAAAATGACCTTCAAGCAGCAAAACAGCAACTGTGTGATGACTTCCTGTGGAACATAGTTATAGGAGTCCATGGAGCAGCATATGAACAGTAAGGCAACGAAAAAAGAAAAGAAACAACCTGTTTTACGGGCGGCGGAACCTTTCAGGGTCGGTCAGTCCCCTTTTGTGTCGTCTGAAAGATGAACACATGGGGATTACTTTGGTAGTATGTCAATCAGTCAGTCTGTGTGGCTGGCTGTGTGTCTTTGGGTCAACATTGTTAACCCTAAACAAATTGGTCACAGTTTCCATATACTTTATAATCGGATTTTCAATTGGACTCTTGGACCACATGGTCCTTGTGACCCCCTAATGTGAGTGGGTCAAAGGTCATCTATGGGTCTTATAGGTCAAGTTATGTGGGCTGGGTCAATGACACTAGTGGTCCTGGGACCGCGCTGTATGTTTTTCTTTATTGAGGTCAATTGGCTTAAAATAGCCTTCCAAAATCCAAGAATAAAAAACAAATGACAATTTTTATACAACCAAATTTTCTTTACAAAATTAGCAAAATGTCATTTTGGGCTACAAAAAAGCTGATTTTTAACATGAATTTTTGGAAAAACTAAAACATCTGAAACAGGTTGGTTCCGGGTTCAATGTTTTTTTTTGAGTCTCCTAAAATAAACCCCCCAAAATTTTCAGAGGTCTTCACTCCCTGGACCCCCACTGGCGATTTGTCCCTGGACCCCACTTGTTTTCTGTACGGTTCAGATGAGACCTGCCCCCCTGGCACATACGGTCTTTGAAGGTCCTGGAATATCGGAATCCTTTTTGTCATTTCAGACCTTGAAACCCTGGAAATTCCACAATGTTCCTTGAAAGTCCTTTAAAATTGGTAGTTACTGTATGATAAAGATTTTTGACTAAAATGACTAGCATGCAAACCCAAAGTAGAATTTTATTATCCATGTGCGACATCAACAACATTTAAGAATTTTTAATTTAACCCTTATGCTGCAATTACAGCGTAACACTGAACGTGTCATAATGCAAAAGATCACAACCCATTTTTGTTTTTGTTAAAGTGTCCCTTCAGTCCCGTGTATTTGAGATCGAAAAACAAGGCAAACTCGTATTTACGCGATGCGTTAAAATATGTCCCCGCCAAATGTCGCGATCACTAACATGCGATAAATGCACTACACAACCCAACCCACTCCAACAACCCCCCCCCCTCCCAAACACGCCCCACCCCCTCCCCAACACTCTGCCTGCAACACACTCCCCCCCCCACAACACCCCACCCCCCGCAACACCCCACCCCCCGCAACACACCCGCCCCCACCCCGCACCAGACACCCCCACCGCCCCGTCAACACCCACCCTTCCCTTAACCAACCTCATCCCACACCTCCCCATTCCCACCCCCGCAATATCCCAACCCCCGCACTACCATCCCAATACCCCGTACCTGCCTCCCCTTCCCCAACACCCGAAACAACGGCACTCCCCTCCCCAACAACGTCCTTCAAACCCTACCCCCCCCTCCAACACCCTGCAAAACCCTCACCCTCCTCAACACCCCGCAACCCTCCCACCCTCTCCCCACACCCTGCAACACCCCCCTCCCGACACCATTCACACCCACCCCTCCCCAACATCCTGCACCACACATCCCACCCAAAACCCACCCACACCACCCTGCCACGCCCCACCCCCCTCCCCAATCCCCAACCCCCTCCCCAACCCCCACCCCCTCCCCTATTACATAGTCTCGAAGGAATTTGCCCTATCCGACGTAACCTTTTCAGAGATACCGCAAATTATGAATGTGTCCTTGATGTAAGAAATTCATGAGTTAGACTAGATAAAGACTCTTTTTGGTCCCCCGCAAACTTCTGTTGGCGAAGGGGGCTATAGAAATGCCTCCTCGTCCGTGCGTGTGTCGTTAGTGTGTGTGTGTCCCCATGGCGATATCTTTGTATCTAAGCAAGCGTGGGTGTCCATATTCGCACCAGAGATGTATCTCATGAGGCGATGGCGTCAGGTCAAATAGGGTCAAAAAGAGGGTCAAATTGATAATAAACCTTGTTGTAACACGAGATCTTTTGATATAAGCAAGTTTGGAGCCATCTGAAAATTCAACTAACGATATGGTTTTCGTATATCCAGAACTTTTATGCTGTTCACCTGGTTAGTGTCAGTATTCTCCAAGAGGATCCTTTTTAACTTTGGTTCCACAATGACTACATCTACTTTGCTCACGGGGTCCTTGAAGATCTCTTGGCCAGGAACTCACGGATGCCTAGTGGGTGAAGGGGAAACTGTACTGTTTCAATCTATGCATAGATGAGCAACATGGTGCATAGTCGATTCCTTCCATTCTGACGTTATAAATAGATCTTCTCATTGTCAGATTTTACACTTTGTAGACTGGCCTCATTGTTTTCTAGTCCCACTTTAGGGCGGGTCTTTTACTGGCGATAGTAGCTCTTTGCATCCATCTACACCACTGGCAGTTGGTAAGATCGCCGTGCATAGCTTTATGAGTCTATCTATTGCGGTACTACCCGGTTTTCTATGTACTTAAGGCAGAGAAAGAAGAGAGGAATGACTAGATTTTTTGGCCGTATTACAAGATTACGCAGAATTTTCACGTTTTGCAAAGAACGGATTTTGATGATTTACCAGGAGATGTCGAATACCTTAACGCCCTAAATGCCATTTGCCACTTTAAAAATCACGGAGCGGACCTATGTCTTATGTTTAGGGGGGAAATTGCTAGATTTAAAAGACAATAACGCTACATTCCTTTTTGCAGTGATCGTCAGGTTGGTAGTTATTTTGCTCTTGGGATTGTAAGGATATAAGCCTGAGTTGATATGATGAACCCATCAATGCGGTGCACGTCCTAAGAAAGTTCAAGTCAGGGTGCGAAACCACAGCCAGCAGGGTTTTCAATCTCTTTTTCTATAGGGTTACGTGATACAACTGAAAATCTATCTTCTTGGTACATCAAAAGAGAAGTCCATGTGTAGGTATTACAAAACAATACATATATTGGATATAAGACAAATTGGTCTTCTGCCACGCCATTTTGAGTTTTGGCTGCCATTTTGAGGCAAATGATAGATACAAATGCTTTGTCGTAGCAGCTCAATAAACAAGTTAATATCATTCATTTAAATTATGATAATATCTTGAACAAACAATAAACTGATATCCGCTATGCTTATTTGTATTCCGTTTGTGGCGGCCATTTTCTGAATTTTTGGGTCACGGTGATTAACAATGGAAATTAAAGATTAGTGAGACAATGATCTATGCCTATGTACAAGGAAAAAGAGGGAAATTCACGTTTTTTGTGCTTTACAACCGAAATATACCTTTTAGCAAATATTGATTCAATTATTGGCTATTTTGCAGGCCCAGTTTGATTTTTATGTTCGGGATAAATTTTGAGTAAAATTATAGCCACGTAGATTTTGCGATAGAAAGCTCAACAATAAGTTAATGAAGCATTTTCCAATTACGACGAATATAATCAAATTACTTTATGGTCATGTTATACATGAAAGAGCGTCATGGCGGCCCCATTTTGAATTTGTAGGTTACAGATTTAAAAAAAAAATCTATTATTTTTCATGTGTCAAGATCAAGATATGACCTGCCTTTGTATATTACAAGGGGGATTCGGTGTTTTTGTTTTTGTGCGTATTGACGAAGGCAATATGCATTTTAGCAAACTTGATATTTTGGCCGCCATTTTGTTTTTTTTAAGTCAAAAATCGGGTTGGCCACAAAGCTTATTTTTAACCATGTGGTTATTGCAACATTAAAAAAAATAGTGGCTACGCGTGGTAGGGAACTATGATTAGTTATGACACCTGGGATAGGTACTTATACTTTGTCCTATGTTCTTGGTGAAATCTTTGTGGTGGTCATCGTCCTTAGTTTGAAGTAATGGCTGATACTCAGTATTGCAGTAGGTAGTAGGGCCCAGCATAGTTTTATTATTATCAATAAGTTATCAAATCTAAACCTGGACTGCAATTTTAGTTTTTTTGTAAATGGACCCTGGTTGCATGGCCCAAGATTGAATGAGGAAAAGAGCTTACTAGGGGTGTGATTAAACAGAACATTATTAGTATGTAACACACTTCATAACTCTCACGATTTGTCTTACAATTCTTACCATTCACAAACTGGTAATACTTGTAATATATACCACCATTGTTTGTGGTTACTTGCAGATAATGTCAATATCTCCAAAAATAATGCAACCAAAATGCATAATTACAACATGCATTTTTCAATTCTTTCCAGCTCTGA
>JAMKCH010058311.1:0-10582 GCA_023653785.1 Ophioderma brevispina | reverse complement strand
CTGCATTTGCATTCTGCATTTGATTCTCCAACTGCCTTTCACTTTTAAAACTGCTTTTACATTCTAAACTACATTTACATCTGCTTTACATTCTAAACGCATTTACATTCTAAAACTGGCATTTACCTTCTAAAACGGCATTTATATTCTCGCAACTGCATTACAGTCTAAAACTGCATATACATTCGAAAACTGCATTTAATTCTGCATTTACATTGTCGCATGCATTTGCACTTCTGGCCAACGCATTACATTCTAAAACTGCATTACATTCTCCAACTGCATTCGACTTTCAACTGCATTTACATCTGCATTTACATTCTAAAACTGCATTCTAAAACTGCATTTCATTCTGTTTTTTGTTTTGTTTTTTTTGTTTTTTGGGGGGGTGGGGGGGGGGGGGGGTGGGTGGTGTGGGGGGGGGTTGTTGCCCCCCCCCCCCCCCACCCCCCCCCCCCCACCCCCCCACTCACACCCCCCCCCCCACCCCCCCTAAAAAAATACCCCCCCAAAAAAAATTTTTTTTTATGTGGTTTTTTTTGTTTTACCTTCTAAAACTGCAGTCCAAACTGCATTTACATTCTGCTTTACAATTCTACAACTTCATTTAATTCTCCACTGCATTTTTATTCTAAAACTGCATTGTACATTCTCACTGCGATTTACATTTGCATTTACATCTAAACCTGATTTAAATTCCCCACGCTGGCTTTCAGATTGTGCTTTAAACCTGCAACTGCTTACATTTTCAACTGCATTTACATTCTAAACTGCAGTTACATTCTGCATTTAACTTCTCCAACTGCATTTCCACTTTTAAACTGCATTTACATTCTAAACTACCATTGCATTCTGTATTTTACATCTAACTGCATTTACATTCTAAAACTGCCTTACATTCTAAATCGGCATTACATTCTGCTCTTAAATTCTCCAACTGCATTTACATTCTCCACTGCATTTACTTCTTAACTGCATTACCTTCTCCAACTGCAGTACATTGTAAACTGCATTGACATTCTACAAACTGCATTTACTTCTAAAACTGCATTTACACTTCTGCTCTTTTTAAATCTCCAACTGCATTACATTCTCCAACTGCATATACATTCTAAAACTGCATTTACATATTCTTAAACTGCATTTACATCTCCACTGCATTGACATTGTACACTGCATTTACATTCTAACACTTCATTACATTTCCAACGCATTTACTTCTCCAACTGCATTCTCATCTCCAAACTGCTTTACATTCTAAAACTGCATTTCCAGTCCTACAACTGCATTTATATTCTAACCGCATTTACTTTCTGCATTTACATTTCCCTACTGCATACATTCTTAACTGCATTTAAACGCTGTTTTTTAAAAAAAAAAACAATGCATTTACATTGTCACAACTGCATTTACATTCTAAACACGGCATTTACATTCTCCCACTGCATTTACAAATTCGAAACTCATTTGCATTATGCAATTTAACATTTCCAACTGGCAATTTGCCTTTTAAAACTGCATTACATTCTATGACTGCATTTACCTTCTGCTTGTACATCTAAACTGCATTTACATTCCGCAACTGCATTTACATTCTAAAATGCATTTAAATTCTGCAATTTACATTCTACAACTGCTTTTATATTCTAAAACTGCATTTACGATCTCCTTTACATTCTCCAAATGCATTTCTATCCTCCCACTGCATTTACATTCCCTAACTGCATTTACATTCTAAAACGTGCCTTACTTTCTGCATGTACATTCTCCAACTGCATTTACATCTCCAACTGCATTTAGCCATTCTAAAACTGCATTAACATCGTATCTGCATTTACATTAAAAAATTGCATTACATGTATAACGCATTCTCATTGTACAACTGCATATACATTAAACACGCATTAACATTGCGCAACGGGCAGTGGGGCATCTCCACTGCATTTACTTATTACTGCATTTGCATCTACAACCTGCATTTACATTCAAATTGCTTTACATTCTGCATTAAAGCATGTCTAAAACTGGTTTAAATTCTGCATTTACATTGTATCATGCATTTGCAATTCTCCAACTGCATTACATTCTAAAACGGCATTACAATTCTAAAACGATTTTACCTTGCTCCACTGGTCATTTGAACTTCTCAACGCATTATTTCTAAACTGCATTTACATTAAAACTGCATTTACTTTCGGCATTTACATTCTCCAACATCATTTAGCATTCTCCACTGCATTTACATTCAAAACTGCATTACATTGCTGAACTGGCATTTTCATTCTGCAACTGCATTTTACATGTACACATCAATTTACATTCTAGAACTGCATTTACATTCTGCATTTACATTCTAAGAATGCATTTACATTCTCCACTGTCTTTACATTCCTAAAACTGCATTGTAAATGCTGCATTTGACATTCTCCCACTGCATTTGCAGTCTTCAAACTGCATTCATATTCTTCAGTACATCTATACTGCATTTGCTGCTACAACTGCATTTACATTCAAAATTGCATTTACATTCTGCATAACATTCTAAACAGGGGGGGGGGTAGGATCGGTTTAAACTTCTGCATTTACTTGTGCCCATGTCATTTGCAACTTCTCCAACTGCATTTACATTCTAAACTGGCATTTACATTCTGCATTTACATTCTAAAAACGTGGCATTTACACCTCTCCAACTGCATTTTAACTTCTTCACTGCATTTAATGTTCTAAACTGGCATTTACATTCTGTATTTACATCGAAGCTGCATTTACACTTCTCCAACTGCATTTACATTGTAAAACTGCATTACATACTGTAAATCTGAGCCATTTGCAGTTGCATTTCATCATTCTCTCAACTGCATTTTGCACTGTTAAAACTTCCTTTATATTCTAAAATGCATTTAAATTCTGCATTTACATTCTTCCAACTGCATTACATTCTAAAACTGCATTTGACATTCTGGTCATTTACATCTCCAACTGCATTTGCACTCTCCAACTGCACTTATATTCCGCATTTACATTCTAAAACTGCATTTACATTGGTCCACTGCATTTACATTCTAACACTGCATTTACATCTTGCATTCACATTCTAAAACTGCATTAAATTCTGCATTTATACATTGTCCAATGCATTTTTCCTTTCTCCAACTGCATTTACAGTTCTAAAACTGCATTTATATTCTGCATTATACATTCTAAACTGCTTTTACCATTCTGCGTTTACATTCTAACACTGCATTACATTCTGCCTTAACATTCGAAACCTGCATTTAAATTCTGCATTTACATTGTCCAATACTTGCATTTCTCCAACTACATTAGCATTCTAAACTGCATTTATATTCTGTCATTTTACATCTAAAACGGCTTTTATATTCTGCATTTACATTCTAAAACTTGCAATTTTAATTCTCCAAATGCATTTTACATTCTAAACTGCATTACATTCTAAACTGGCATTTTTTTAACTTTCTGCATTTACAGTCTCCAACATCATTTACCATCTCCAACTGCATTTACATTCTAAAACTGCATTTTAATTCTTAAACTGTATCTACATTAAAAACTGCATTTACCTTTAGAACTGCATTTACCTTCTAAACCTGGCATGTACATCTCCAACTGCATTTACATTCTCCAACTGCATTTACATTCTAACTGCTTTGCATTCTGCATGTTTACAGTCTCCAACTGCATTTGGCACTTTTTAAACTGCATTTACATTTAAAACTGCACTTTACAGTCTAAAACTGACATTTACATTCTCCAACTTCATTTAGATTCTAAAACGCATTTACATTCTCCAACCATTTACATTTCTAAAACTGGCATTTACATTCTGCATTTACATTCTCTAACTGCATTGCACTTCCTCACCTGCACTTATATTCTGCATTTACATGCTAAAACTGGCATCATTCTCCAACTGGCATTTAGCATTTCTAACACTGTAATTTACATTGCTGGCATTAACAGCTAACGGCATTTAAATTCTGCATTTACATTGTCCATCACTTGCCATTTCTCCAACTGCATTTACATTCTAAAAACTGCATTTATATTCTGCATTTACATTCTAAAACTTCTTTACATTCTGCATTTACATCTTAAACTGCCTTTAGATTCTCCAAATGCATTTACAATTCTAAAACTGCATTTACATTCTCCAACTGCAATTACATTCTAAAACTGTCATTTGCATCTGCATTTGCATCTCCAACTGCATTTACATTGTACCACTGCATTTTACATTCGAACACTGCATTTACATTCCCTCCAACCCTGCATTTACATTCTCCACTGGGCATTTGCATTCTCCAACTGCATTATATTCTAAACTTCATTTACAGTCTACAACTGCATTTATATATTCTAAAAACTGCATTACTTCTGTCATTACATTTCCAACGCATTATCTTCTTAAAACTGGCATTAAATTCTCAACTTCATTTACATGTACAACTGCATTTACATTGTACAACTGCATTTACATTTCTAAACACTGCATTTACCTTCTCCAACTGCATTACATGCTAAACTGCATTTGGCATTCTGCATTTACATTATCCAACTGCATTTGCACTTTAAAACTGCATTTACCTTCTAAAACTGGGCATTCTTCGCATTAACTTCTAACACTGCATTTACATTCTCCAACTGCATTTAACATCTAAAACTGCATTAATTTCTAGCATATACATTCTCAAGCTGCATTTATATTCTAAAACTGGCATTTACATTCTGCATTTACATTCTCCAAATGCCTTTATATCTTCACTGCATGGGGCATTCTCCAACGCATTTACATTCTTAAATTAACTGCATTACATTCTATGACTGCATTTACTTTCCTGCATTTACATTCTCCAACGGAATTACATTCTCCAACTGCTTTACATTCTAAACTGCATGTACATTCTTAAGCTGCATTTCATAAAAATTGGCATTTAATTGTATAACTGCAATTTACATGTACAACTGCATTACATTCTAAACACTGCATTTATATGCTCCAACTGCATTGCATTCTCCAACTGCATTTACATTCTATTACTGCATTTGTCATTCTACAACTGCTCATTTACATTCTAAAATTGGCATTTTACATTCCTGCTTAACATTCTAAAACTGCGTTTAAATTCTGCATTTTACATTGTCCCATGCCTTTGCACTTCTCCAACGCATTTTACATTCTAAAACTGCATTACATTCTGCATTTACATCTAAAACTGCATTTACCTTCTCCAACTGCATTTGAACTTTCTATCATACGCATTTATGTTCTAAACCTGCATTTACATGGCTTGTATTTACATTCTAAAGCTGCATTACTTCTCCAACTGCATTGACATTGTACTGCTCTACATTGTAAACTTGCATTTGCATTCTGCATTTACATTCTCAACTGCATTTGCACTTTTAAAACTCACTTCTGCATTCAGGAAAAAAACTGCATTTAAAATTCTGCATTACATTCTCCACCCTGCATTTACATTCTAAAACTGCCATTTAAATTCTGCTTTAACATTCTCCAACTGCATTTGCACTTCTCCAACTGCACTTATATCTGCATTTACATTAACCTGCATTACATTGTCCAACTGCATTACCATTCTAAAACTGGCATTTACATTTCTTCTGCAAAATTTACTTCGTTATCTCAACTTCAATTTTGCTTCTCCAACTGCATTTACAATTCTAACATCTGCATTTACATTCTGCATAACATTCTAAACTGCATTTAGCATTCTGCATTTACATTGTCCAATGCATTTGCGCTGCGCTAATCTGCATTTAATCTAAAACTGCATTTTATAATGTCTGCACGTTACATTCTAAACTGCTTTTTACATTCTGCGTTTACATTCTAACACTGCATTTACCTTCTGCATTAACAGCTAAACTGCATTTAAATTCTGGCATTTACATGTCGAATACATTTGCATTTCTCCAACTACATTTACATTCTAACGGCATTTATATTCTGCATTTACATTCTAAAACTGCTTTATATTCTGCTTTTACATTCTAAAACTGCATTTAGATTCTCCAAATGCATTTACCTTCTACAAACGCATTAACATTCTAAACTGTATTTACATTTCTGCATTCCATTCTCCAACAGCATTTACATTCTCACACACCAAATGCATTTACATTTCTCACCTGCATTTACATTCTTACAACTGTATCTACATTAAAAAACTGCATTTCACCTTGTACAACTGCAATTTACATTCTAACACTGCATTTACCTTCTCCAACTGCATTAACATTCTCCAACTGCATTTACATCTAAACATGCATTTGCATTCTTGCATTTACATTCTCCAAATGCATTGCACTTTTAAAACTGCATTGACATTCTAAAACTGCATTACATTCTAAAACTGCATTTACTTCTCCAACTCATTTAGATTCAAAAACTGCCTTTACATTCTCCACATGCATTTACATTCTAAAACTGGCATTTACATTCTGCATTACATCTAATAACTGCATTGCACTTCTCACTGCACTTAATATTCCTGCATTTACATTCTAAAACTGCATTTGGCATTCTCCAACTGCATTACATTCTAACACTGTATTTACATTCTTCATTAACATGCTAAAACTGCATTAAATTCTGCATTTACATTGCCAATCAACTTGCATTTCTCCAACTGCCTTTACATTCTAAAACTGCTTTATATTCTGCATTTTACATTCTAAAACTGCTTTTACATTCTGCATTTACATTCTAAAACTGCATTTAGATTCTCCAAATGCATTTACATTCTTACAAACTGCATTTACTTCTCCAACTGCAAGTAAAATTCTAAAACTGAATTTGCATTCTCATTTGCATTCTCCAACTGACATTACATTGTACAAAGCATTTATCATTTAACACTGCATTTACATTCCCAATGCATTTACATTCTCCAACTGCATTTGCATTATCCACTGCGGATTTAATTCTAAAAACTGCATATTACAGTCTAAAAATGGCATTTATATTCTAAAAAACTGCATTCTTCGCATTTACATTTTTCCAACTGATACATTCTGAAAACTGATTTAAATTCTCAAACTGCATTGACATTCTACAAATGCCCTTCATGTACAACTGCATTTCCATTCTAAAAACACTGCATTACAGTCTCCAAATGATATTTACATTCTAAAACTGCATTTGCATTCTGCATTTACAATCTAAACTGCATTTGTACGTTAAAAACTGCATTACTTCTAAAACTTGAAGTTACATTCTGCATTTACTTATAAAACGCATTTACATTCTCCAACTGCATTACTTCTAAAACTGCATTTTTAAATTCTGCATTTACATTCTACAACTGCATTTATATCGAAACTGCATTTACATTCCATTTACATTCTCCAAATGCATTTATATCCTCCCACTGCATTTGAATTCTCCCACTGCCCTTTACAGTATTAAACTGATTTACATTCTAAAAATTGCATTACTTTCTGCATTTACATTCGCCAACTGCATTTACATTTCAACTGCCATTTACATTCTAAAACTGCATTTACATTCTAAGCTGCATTTACATGGTAAAAATGGCATTACATGGTATAACGAATTTACTGACAATGCATTTAAATTCTAACACTGGCATTTCATTCTACCAATGCATTTGAATTCGACAACTGCATTTACATTCTAAAATTGCATTTACATTCTGCATTAACATGCTAAAAACTGCGTTTAAATTCGCATTTACATTGTCCCATGATTGCAATTCTCCAACTGCATTTACATTTAAAAACTGATTTAAATTCTAAAACTGCATTACTTCTTCCAAATGCATTTGAACTTTTCCAACTGCATTATGTCTAAAACTGCATTTACTTCAAAACTGCATTTACTTTCTGCATTTCATTCTCCACTGCATTTACATTCTCCAACGGCATTTACATGCTAAAACGGCAGTTACATATTAAACGCATTTACATCTACAACTGCATTTACATTGTACAAAAACATTAATTACATTCTAAAACTTGCATTTACAGTCTGATTACATTCTAAAAACTGTATTAACATTCTCCAACTGCATTTGCATTCTACACTGCATTTACATTCAAAAAAATTGCATTTAATTCTGCATTAACATTAAAACGCGTTTTAATTCTAATTTGCATGTCCCATGCATTTTGCACTTCTCCAACTGCCTTACATTCTAAAACTGCATGTACATCTGCATTTACATCTAAAACGCATGTACCTCTCCACTGAATTTGAAATTCTTTCAATGCATTATGTTCTAAAACTGCTGTACATTTCTAAAGCTGCATTTACATTTCCCAACTTCATGGTAACATAAAATTATAATAAAATGCATTTACATTGTTAAAACTGAATTTGCATCTGGCATTTACAATTCTCCAACTGCATTTGCACTTTACATTCTTCATTTAGATTCTAAAACTGCATTAATTCTGCATTACATTCTAAAACTGCATGTACATTCAAAAACGCATTTACATTCTGCATTTACATTCTCCAACTGCATTTGCACTTCTCCAACTGCACTTATATTCTGCATTACATCATTCTAAAAACTGCATTTGAAAGTGTCCACTGCATTTACATATCAAACTGCATTTACATCTGCATTTACATTCTCCAACGCATTTGCATTCTCCAACTGCATTTACCATTCTAACACTGCATTTACCATTTGCATTAACATCTCCTAAAAAGCCATTTAAATTCTGCATTTAACATTGTCCAATGCATTTGCATGTCCAACTGCATTACATTCTACAACTGCATTTATATTTCTGCATTTACAAATTCTAAAAACGCTGTTACATTCTGCATTTATATTCTAACACTATTTCCATTCTGAATAACATTCTAAACTGCATTTAAATTCTGCATTACATGTCCAAGACATTTGGTGTTCTCAAAACTGCATTTACATTCTAAACTGCATTGATATCTGCATTTACATTCTAAAACTGCTGTTATATTCTGCATTTACATTCTAAAACTGCATTTGATTCTCCAAATGCATTTACATTCTAAACTGCATTTACATTCTCCAACTGCATTCGAACTTTCAAATGCATTTACATTCTACAACTGCATTTACATACTGAATTTACATTCAAAACTTGCATTTAGATTTTCCAAATGCATTTTTATTCTAAAAACTGCATTTACATTCTCCACTGCATTTACATTTTGCAATTTACATTCTAAAACTGCATTTACATTCTACAACTGCTTTACATTCTCCCACTGCATGTTAACATTCTCCAACTGCATTTGACATTAGAACAACTACATTTACCTTATTAAACTGTATTTACATTAAAAATGATTACATTGTAAACGCATTACATTTACAAACGGAATTTACATTATAACACTGCATTTACATTCTCCAACTGCATTTTTGCTTCTCTAACTGCATTTAATCTAACTGCATTTAATTCTAAAAACTGCATTTACTTCTGCATTTGCCATTCTTAAAAACAGGCATTACATCTCCACTAATTTACATTCAAAAACTGCAATTACATTCTAAAAAACTGAATTTAATTCTAAAAACGCATTCACGTTCTGTATTAACATTCTCCAACTGCATTTACATTCTCCAACTGCATATAAATTCTAAAAACTGCATTTAAATCTGCATTTTCATTATAAAACTGCTTTCATTCTAAAACTGCTTTTACTTTATGCAAATAAAGTCACAATGCCCATTTTATTATTCAACTGCAATTGAGTCTTACAATAGCTTTATATTATGCATTTAAATTCTATTTACTGCATTTGAATTACTACAACTGCATTTCCATTCAAAAATTGCATTTAATCGGACATTAATTCTGAAAAATGGTTAAATTTTCATACATTGTCGCATGCATTTGCACTTCTCAAAACTGCATTTACATTCTAAAATGAATTTACATTCTGCATTTACATTCTAAAACTGCATTTACCTTCTCCAACTGCATTTGAACTTCTTCAACTGCATTATGTTCTAAAACTGCATTAATTCGGTATTACATTCTAAGCTGCATTTTACATTCTAAAACGTGCATTTTACATTCTCAACTGCATTTAAATTCTAAAAACTGCATGTACATTCTGCATTTACATTCTCCAACTGCATTTATATTCTCCAACTGCATTTGGATTCTCCAACTGCATTTACATTCTAAAACTGCATTTACATTCTAAACTGCAATTACATTCTCATACTGCATTTACATATTCTCAAACGGCATTTACATTCTCCAAACAGCATTTACATTCTCATGCATTACATTCTAAAACTGCTTTACACTTTATAAACTGCATTAAAGTACAACTGCATTACATCTCCCAATGCATTTACATTCTCCAATGCATTTGCATTCTTCCAACAGCATTTACATTCTAAAACGGAGTTTTACATTCAAACGGAATTTACTTTCTAAAACTGCATTTACTTTCTGCATTTACATTCGCCAACGGATATTTACATCGCCGACTGCATTTACAGTACAACTGCATTGTTACTTCTAAACACTGCACTTACATTCTCCAACTGAAGTCATTCTAAACGGC
>JAMKCH010058308.1:0-32294 GCA_023653785.1 Ophioderma brevispina | reverse complement strand
CAACCTACCTGATCTCTGCACGGTGCTGGTTGAAGTGGGTAAGATGTAACTGGAAAATGCAGCGCCCTCCATGGTGGTTGCATCTTTTTCAACTTGAGACAGTCGTTGAGCCAGTTGGCTGTCACACAACGCTTCCCATCCTTGGTGGCCTACATTCAAAAAAGACATAATAATAAAACAAGTTATATTTTCACCGAAAGAGTTGAAGTCTTTGAGTCTTCTAATAAAATAACTTTCTACCTTGTCTATCTAATTTTATAATTAGCTGGCACTAGTGCAGGTGACACAAACATCACAAGTAAGCTGCTCTTAAAAACTTCTCATGTACACAGTCTCTTTCCCATGTGCAAATCAAGATTGTGGCTACAAAATTACCCTTCTAACTCCCTGAATACGTCTTTTTACCATTATATGATATACTCACCAGCTTAAAGACCTCACTATTCTGTGTGTCACACATTACGTGTGTGATTCGATCTGAGTAGCAGTCATCCACCATGCCTCCATGGTCACCAATCACCTACAACATCAATTGCATTGAAAAGAATTGGAAGTTGCCTGCTGAATCCTCTTTTAGGCTTAAAAAGGTATGTCTCAAAGCTGCCATGTTTTATATTAGTTATTACATGTATTTGTCTACACTTGTTTGACCTGATATTTTAACTACTTAGTTCTCCAGGCAGACAAGGATGAATATTAAGTGTTTGCCCTGTTAGATTTGCAGATATCCAAGATATACAAATTTGAGCATCA
Source organism: Ophioderma brevispina (assembly GCA_023653785.1). Taxonomy (NCBI): domain Eukaryota; kingdom Metazoa; phylum Echinodermata; class Ophiuroidea; order Amphilepidida; family Ophiodermatidae; genus Ophioderma; species Ophioderma brevispina. The sequence continues at coordinate 31,541 of JAMKCH010058308.1, read as the reverse complement.
TACAGAAATACCGCAGTGTTTGTATGGCTTAAGTGGAGTAAGGATGGGCAATACCGTCATCTGTATTATAATTTTCATATCACAGTGATGACAGGCCAAAAACATGCCAGCTGACCGGATTGGCAATTTGGCATTCTTTTGCTGTGTTTTTCTGATGGATCTTGGCCATTTTAGCAAATATGTGAACAAAAAGATGTCAAAGAAGCAAGCACAATGCTACAAAAGCTTTGCAAGGACTACATGATGCAGTTCCATTTACTTTGGCTAAAATTTAACGTGGGGAATTATGCACTTTGGAAGGCATATTGCTTAGTGTGGTCCAATTCAAAGTGTCTAAACAAGTTGCGGGATGTTATCGAGCATATCGCGTAATTGATATCATGCAACTTTAGGAGATGCCTGGCACAGACTGCAGTTGGTATGTAATTCTGGAGAATATGAAGTTTTCAAATTTTGCTCTCAAACAAAGAATTAAAAATATGCTTCAAAAAGAAAGGTCACTAATTATACGTTTACATTTTAAGTCCCCCAAAAAACCCACCCATCCCCCCCAAAAAAAATGACAAAAGAGCTTGATTTAAAAAATTGTCTTTTATCTGTATGGCCAGGCCAATTACAATCTTGGATCTGCGATTTAAATGGTAACAATGGCTATTGAATGTTTTGAAGCAGCCATGAGAATTAAAAGCAAGATATATAACACCTTTTTGTACTAGAGTTTAATTACCTTTCTCCACGTATCAATACAGTGTTGTCCAACAAGTTGAGGGTACTCAATGATGAGGAAGATACAGCCCAGCATACAGGTATCTGGCATAACTAAGGTGGGAAAAAACACATAATTACAATGGCCAATGAAAACAACAGTGCTAGAACAACTGAAGTAAAGTTTTTGTTGCTGAATTTTGGAAACAACCTTGCCAAGTTTGATCAGTTTGATCAGCACCAATGAGAAGCAACTCTCACTTTGTTAGATGAGCCTCTTGGTCAGTTTGGGATTAGAAGTGGACATTATCAAGACACAGACAAATTATAACAACTTTTTTTTAAATATGCAGTAAACCTAATGTATCCAAGCAGCATACAACAGCATCATACAATCGTCAGTGCTTGCTATGTGCTGCTTAGTAAATTAGTGATTTTTAACAACCCTGTGCCCCTATGTCAGGTGTTCTCACATATATTAGCTGAAGGGCAAGAGGATGCCAAACATATTTGAAAGTTCCCTACTTGAGGCCAAATACACCTGAATTTCTTATGTTTCCCTTTATATTTTAGGCGTACTCATACATAATTTTCTTGCAAGGGTATTATGGAAAGATCCCAAACTTAATAATGCATTTTTTTCCCAAAAATGTGTTAAAATCATGTTTTTTTTTGTTTTTTTTTTGGGGGGGGGAGAATGCCTGTAACCCCATATCTTGAGTTAGAGTTATTTCCATGATACCAGGGCTGGAAAAAATGCTAAATTTCCCGGGAATACAATCCAAATTTCCCTCCAAGATTGCACAATTTCCCTCCAAGATTGCAAAATCATGATACAACAGCATCATGAAATTGGCAGTGCTTGCTATGTGCTGCTCAGTAAATTAGTGATTTTTAACAACCCTGTGGCCCTATGTCAGGGGTTGTCAAATATATTAGCTGAAGGGAAAGAGGATGCCAAATGTATTTGAAAGTTCCCTACTTGAGGCCAACTACACCTGAATTTCTTATGTTTCCCTTTATATTTTAGAGCAAGTTGAGAGCCAAAATCAATGGTTGGCGGGCCGGATTTGGCCTGCGGACCGCCTATTGAGAACCCCTGGTCTATGTACTGCTTGGTAAAATACCGCACACAAGTCAGCCTGATGTTTTATATTACCTGATGTTATTTACCGAGATGTATGCAACACAATGGCATGTAGTATTTAGTAAATATAGGCTAGATCATTGTCATGCACATGGCAAATTGTTAACCTATGGTGGGCCCCATCGATAGCTCAAGTGTTACTAAATAGGTCTACAGATCATATTTCCCTATATGTGGTCACATCAAACATTAACCAAAGCAAAAGAATGTGTCTTCGTTTGATCACATTTCTGTAGGTTTCCAGCTCTCGGATGTCAAAAATCACAAATTACAAGGGTTTTTCACATTTTACATTTTGATTTCTGGCAAACCCTCCATCCAATTTTAAAAATTATGAAAGTAGGCGTACTCATACATAATTTTCTTGCAAGGGTATTATGGATAGATCCCAAACTTAATAATGCATTTTTTTCCCAAAAATGTGTTAAAATCATGTTTTTGTTTTTTGTTTGTTTTTTTGTTTGGGGGGGGGGGGAAATGCCTATAACCCCATATCTTGAGTTAGAGTTATTTCCATGATGATGATACCCATAAAAAAGTAAAGGACCTGGCAGGATAAGCAGAGAGAAGCACCCTCAGTTTTGACATTGCATTATCTGGTACCCATTTTTACAAATCATATAACGTTTAATGTGAAGTTTTCTGATTCGAACTTTGAAAGAACACGAAATGATTCGATTTTAAGAAAATTGCACTTTTTGGAGGAATTTTAAGTTTTTTTAGGCATCAATGGAAAAATCAATTTTTAATATACAACCCCTTCCCCCCCCAGAACGGGAAAGAACCTTATTATGCTTATGTGTATTGATAATATCTATCTAACCCTGTAATTGGCTTTCCTGTTCTGGGGGTGAGTTCACTTTAAAACATTTCTCCAATCGAGGGTGCCTAAAATATAAAAAAAGAGCATAAACCTCCCAAATCACTTGAGGCACGGCATGCTAATCCTCAAATGGCTGATTCAGTAGCCTGGATGTGCACCTGTTAACAACAGTTGACCATGCATGTTCTGGTATCATAAACATGCACTAAGAAACGCGGGTGTACTTTCTAAACACTGGTGAATGAAAGCTATTGAACTGTGCATGGGAAAGGTTTTTCGCTCTATAGTGAATATATTCCAAAAGCTTTGTGCTTACTCTACCAGAGCAAAAGTACACTGTATACCAGGAGTCACTTGTATTGGTTTATTCATGAACAAAACAAGGAATGAGTATTGTTTACTAGTCCAACAGAGTTTCCCTGAGCTTTGAACCTTTAGTCGTGTCCAAACGACGTTATTACCGGTATTAACTAATACCGATGTAATTAAAAAACAAATCCCCTAAATTCTCCTCACGCCTATTGTACCTATTGTAATCGTCTCCACATCGGACATAAGTCACTTAATATCGGACCTAAATCGATCGGTTTTAGTGTTGATATAAATTTTGCCGGTGACCGCCTCTATCGGCCCTAACTAGGCTTAATCCGACGATTTAATGCCGAAGAAGACCATGGTTAAGGTTGCCGGCGGTCGTAACTTTAGGACCGGTATTAGTAAAGTAACGTGTGGACAACTCTATCTTACTTAAAACTGGTGACCCGTGTTACCAGTGGATCACTACCAATCTCCGCCCATCATGGTGGTCGTGGATTGGGTGGTAGTTGGGATGGGGTGTTTGAGTCTTTTGGGGTGGGTTTGTGAAGATGAATCAGTTTTTGTGTGCAGTTGTTTTCAAATTGAAATCTATTCAATAGTTTAATGGGAATGAGCAAGAACCATCTTCTAAGCACGGGTACACACACAAAACGTTCAGAGTCCTGGCGGGCCTTGTCCCTTTGTTATTATAATTACATACGGTATCCCGACTTAACCAATTGGAGCACTCATCACCGGGACTTGACCCTCTATCTGACGTCCATGAAGTGTAGTGATCATCTATCTAACGAAGTAATTTATATCCCGGGTTTAATACCTTGTTCAACACAAAGGATGATTAACCTATTGGCTGTTTTTACATGTCTCTTGCTGTCACTTATTGATCTACTAAAAGTGCAAACCACGTGATTGTAAACATGGTAAAACGGCTACGGCAAAGGTTCCCTGACAGTGTGCAACCCTGTCTCTTGTATTTGCAATCCATTTTTCACACGCATGACGCCCCTGTTTAGAGATAAGTAGCTCCTGCCACCATAAATCAACCCCGACAGCTCGTAAAGAATGCCATTACCGGACAACTGTTTCTTATGGCAACCTCCCACAACCACCACAGCAACTCTTCGGCAGTTAAATTAATCCGAATCTCATCTCAAAATAAACTTGAAGCAACCAAAAACTAGTTGGAAATTGTAAATAATAACTCGGTAATCAGCAAACTACAGTTCAAAATGGTGAGTCCTAAAGCAATGCGCCTTTTAAAAAACCGTGCAGTTCGGGTATTGTTAAAATGTAATTCTAGACACGGGGTAAGAATATTATTTGTTTTTTTTTTTCCAAAAATGGATGCTAGATATCCAAATATTACTAGTTAGTTCTTCAAAATATACTTTCTAATATAATCGGTAACTTATTTATAGTAGTATACGCATATTTTTTTAATATCAACTTCCCGCCCAGCCATAAGCTAAAATTCATTGCATGAAACGTACGTTAAAATGTTGCATAGTACAACCGTACCGCATAGCGTGGCGAAGTCCTGTAACCCTGATAGCATTACCCTGATCAGCGCCACCATTTTCAGATAGCTACCTAAATTAGTTTATGCCAAGTGACACTATAACCGGGGATGCCGATAGCGTCAATAGCGCCACGTACGCTGGCAAACTCTAAAGCTTCCAGATGTTGGCCAGTAATCAAACCAAAGTTCAGTAGTTGCTTCTCCGACAAACTAAAATTCACACAATGAGCTCTTCACACAAACAGCACCAATTTTAAGCTCCCCGTACATCGGAATTGGGTTAAATAGCGAAGTACCGTGGCGTAAAGGTCACATTTGGCAACATGGAAACAATTTTCACACCGGAACGACCTCCGACCTCCCACTACTTAATAGCTCCATCCTCTTTGATGCTGAAGACTAACAAAACAAGTAAGCACTGTTCTTCTGACATATTAGAGGTGTGAAGATTTGACCTAAGTTACTTATGTTCGACCAGCATTGGGAGACGATTACAATAGGGTACAATAGGCGTGAGGGGAATTATAAGGATTTGTTTATTTTTAATTCCCTCGGACTTAAATTAATACCGTTATAACTTTATACTACACTGGGCCAGAACTATAGACAAATGACCAACTTCTGTTACAGTAACTCTGATCATCAATTAAAGGCCTGTTGCATATAACAGGAATATAAATCTCAATTAGTTTTGACTGTATTTTTTTTATTTTTTTTATTTTTTGCTTTTTTTAAGTTTTTTAACTTTTTTAATTTTTTAGTTTTTTTCATGTTTAGCTTTTATGGCAATTTTAGAAGGAGCGCTGAAACACCTCAGGAAACCGAGTCTAGTACTCGTATGTACCATGCCCTATCGAAAATGGGCAATTCATCAGCCTAGTTACAACCATGGAGGGCGCTTCTCTCTGCTTATCCGCCGGCCTTTTGTAATCTGAGTGCTCTGCTTTAATTTGTCCATAACTAAGTCTCAATCTTCTAGAGAAATTGGACGTAAAAGGTCCAAGTCAAGAACAACAGCGCCTTAATGTGCACACCCGTACAAAAAACTTGAGATTAACTGACCATTTTATACAAATCAACTTACTGTTGTAAGAATAAGTCATGTCCCATATATTTTCACCTCGGTAACAATGGAGCACAAAAAAAACAAAAAAAAAAAAAAAAAAAAACAAAAAAAACAAACTCATTGTCTGTTTCTCTTTGCTTTGTTCTGTGACGCCATGCCTGCAATCGCACTCAAGACCTGAGAAAGCTGCCTTCTCTCACCGCCTGGTGCATTCACAACATGCTCCCCGTTATTGGTATATTCGCTAACGGCCTCAGGGAACTCCATCTCGGGGAAAGTTGCCCATCAGGCTGTCTTGCGAAACATTGGCATGGAGCAGTTTTCTTTTTCCTCGGACCTCGTTTCTTTTTTCTTTTGGCTTAGCCTGCCCGGCACGGAATGTCACTGACTTTCTCAACATCTTCCGCCCAAGGAGCGTGATTTTATACTGCGTCTTAGAAGATTTTGTCTGTTGAGCTGTAGTCCAGTTTGCAACTTGTGAGGTCTCTGGGATGGTCGCAATCTTGAGAGAGTAATTGTGGGGTATGTTTCCATGGAGTTGGTGGCTGGCTCCAGATATTCGCGCTTGTCCAAGATGAGTTTCGGATGGTAGATCTTTCTTCTTGTTGAATAACTTCTTATGTTGATTGAGTCCACGAAACAATCAGGGGGTGACGATCTTAATTCTCTCCTCATGTTTCAAAGCACATTCAGACTTGGCCTGTGAGTAAAAAAAATGCTGAGGTTAACCAAGAAGTTCCAAAATTAAGCAGCTGCTACGTGCTTATGAGTTGGCCTAAAATCATAAAATGATTTATGTTATCGGGTAATATGAGCGTATACAACCCTTTCCTCTATGTCAATGTAAATTTGGGTCTAAGTCCTGATATACACCTTAAGAGCAGTTAAAGACACTATCAGGGATTGCTAAAGCAGAAATAAAAAAATTCATCAAAAATCAGATTTTTGCATTTTTGGAACAAGTATAGATGTATCCTAACATGCCCTTGCAAGTGATTTAAGTCTAGAAGCAGGCTAAAAGGATAAATTTGATATTTTAGTATTACGGCGTACAGCAATTACTTACAAAGGTAATTGAATGCGGGATTATATCTCTGAGACATTGCTGTTTTCTTCATTTTCTGTCAATTTTCAGTTGGAAAATATACCTAATGGGGAGTCCTACAGACTTATCTTCACTTTAAGGCTATTCCTACAAATTTTAATATTTTTTATCTTTCGGTAATCAGGTAGTGTATTTAAGTGTCAAAGAATGCAGTGATTAATGGCCACCGTACTAAAAGCCTAGATGGAGTTGCCTGTTGGTGGTGACTAACACATTTCGTTATTACATGTATTGATAATATTCGGGGTTTCCGTAACTGACCCATCTGACAAACTTTTCTGACATACTGCAACTTATGAATTGGAAACCCTCAACGGAATAAAGCACAGGTTATTATGTTAAGGTTTCCGATTCATAAGGTGTTTTTCTGTCAGAAAAAAAAAGTGCGTCAGATGGGTAAGGTTACAGAAACTCCCGTAATAGTCTATGAATCTTACCGCATGCATAAAATGAATCTGAACCTCATTACCCAACTTGGAACAAGATTTTACCTGAAAATTTGATAGGCTCCATGTTAGAATTTTTAAAATGAAAGGACATGATTATAATATTCATTCGGGTTATAGGGTGAAATAATTCTTCCTGGAGTGGGAAGTCCTACATTATTGGCTAATCCATCAAACCTTGCAGGGTATAAAGTTCTTTAATTGTCAATGTTATCAATTCTTATATTTTTAGAGTTGACGTTACAATACTACCCCTTCTGTTTAGGTAGAGGAGGGTGGGTAAAATTTCTTATTCAGGCTCTTGACAGGCTTCCACATAGAAAGGCAAGCCTAGCCCACAATGCATTGCGGTTCTCATTGCGGCAGATCAGCTGTATTTATCAGAATGTAATATCAATCAAAAACATCGATAACAAAAAGTGTCTTAAGATCACAAGCTGGGAAAAAGTACCATAACATGCAATGATCACGTTCATTGAGGGGTCACACTTCTAATATAGTAGGGGATAAATCAGAATCCCTGCTAGAAGTTCGGGGACGAAGTTTGAAGCTGTTTTTCTATAGTTTGAAGGGTGCTGAATCAGATTTTTGGGTCCAACTCTGGGAAATGTGGGGAAATTTGATAAAATAGGGGTAAAAATTAGTACAGGGGTAAATTTGAATCAAGTCAAATTGTGTTTAAATTACACCAATGTATTTGTCTCATTATAAGGATTATTAAAAAAAGTATAGGTTTAGCTAGGTTCCGACCTTTAGTAAGAGGTACAGCCCTATTAAGGTTCAAGGTCAGCCTGGGGTAAACGTTACCCGTGCTCCAATTTAGTTGAAACTGGTGTCAAATCGTTTGACTTGCCTTATTTTACAATGTTGGCTTGGTTCGTATTGGTGGGCAAAAATGTAACAAGGGTCTGCGGTCTATGGGGTGCACCACACTTGACATCAAATTGTCACAGAGCTGTCACAAAGAATTTGAATTCCTTTTCTGATTCGTATGGCCAGAGCAATAATGACACCAGTTTCAACCAAATATGAGCCATGGAATTTTTTTGACCAAGAATGACCTTGCAACCTTATCAGGGATGAGCCATGTGTAACTAAAGGTGGGAAAACCTATACAAACCTATACTTTTTTTAATCCTTATATGAGACAAAGACATTGGTTACATTAAACACAATTTGACCCCTTGAGACGTCACAATTTACACCCTGTGTACTAAAGTTACCCCTTATTTTACAAAGGTTTCCCCACGTTTCCCAGAGGTGGGACCCAAAAATTCTGATCAGCACCCTTCACACCTATAATGAAAAGCATTTTCAAACCTTCTTCCAAACTTCTAGAATGGATTCTGATGTAACCATACTAATTAGTCAAGAATTATTTTCTATAGTACAAGTATTAAAGCCATAAAAGTGCAAAAAATAGAGATTTTGAGGCATCCAAAATATGTGTCATAATCGTTAATTCATTTAGATAGACACGCAATAGATTTCTTACCTGCATTTGGCTACAGCAAGGCTTGAAAGAGAGAAAAAAAGGTGATTTGATTTTTTATATTTCAATGTAAACCACAGGCTGAATTTAGGATTGCTCCTATATGAACTTAAACATTTCACATTTTTTGCACACAAAAACAGTTCTCAGCTTAATCCTTTAAGCTTTTTGCAAGTTTTTTGGCCAAAAGTGCCCTCACAGCCCACATTTTAGCCACTACTGCAATTATCATGAAAACAAAAGGCTATGGTAAGATGAAAGTTGCATAGATTGATTCCTAATCCTCCAAAAACATGGGTGTTGCCACCAAAATAAATTAACAATGAGTCCAAAAATTGAATTTTTGACATTCTGGCAGCCATTTTTGGATTATTTTTGGCCGGGCACCCTGGTTTTGCACTTTTTTTCAGACTTTTTTTGTTCTTCAAAAATGGGATCAGTTGTAGAAAGTCATCAATTTAAGCTGTGTTCAAAATGATCTAAAAACAATGACCCTTTACTTGATAGTGAAATGAAATCATAGTCCCTCACCTGTGAAAGGGCAATGCAGACACATTGGTAATAGTTTGCTTGGATCTGGGCCAAAGGGGCTTTGTTGTAGTAGTTTGCGGCATCGTACTGACATAAAAATCCATGCGGCTGAGAGGTGCCATTGTATTTGGAAGAAGAAAAACAAATTATTGTTAGTTAATAAATTCCCGTATGCAACCAGAATAAGTCTGAAAGTACTTGTACAGGGGAAGGAAAAGTCAGAGACAGGCACTGTTCAGGCAACATATAGGCATTGGTTCGCACACTTAAAAGTCCGTCCCTGTTTTAAACTGCATTTGCAGCGAGTTGCTGAAGAAGGAGTTTGCAAGCAGCAAATCATTGACACCGCAACGCAAGCACATGGCAGCAAGGTATGAACGGACCTTCAATCGATTGTCTGCTTGTAGACATGAAGGCTATATACCGTAATTTATCATTTATAATATCCTTTTGTCAACTTACTGATACTACTGGTAGTTCAAACAAGTCTTTTGCTTCACTTATTCTGGGTGATCGACTTCAGTGGCAATAACATGGGTGATCATGTCCGTTGAGATATAAGACTCTGCTTCGGCGTCACTTTTCTCAAGAATAGATTCCACCTGTTAGAAAAAACATTAGCCAAGAATATTTCATTGCATGAGGTTATTAATGAAGAGTAAACTACAATATTTCTACTTAAATTCGCAGTTTGATGTAAGTCTGTTGAGAATGACTCTTCCAATATCATGATGTCATTTGCTGAATCAACAGAGAAGCCATTGTCAACATGGCATGCGATGCTTTTACAAAACTTGGCCTTCATTTACTTCATTTAAATTTTTACTCATCAGCAAATTACCAGCTTTCCATTGGAATGTAGGTGCTTTAAAGTGTTAACAACATCAGGAACGGAAGGGGAAAGGAAGAAGGGCCATCGCATGTCACCAAAAACAGTTGATACCACCAACACAGAATCCGAACACAAGCAGATACACCCCAAAGGAAAATGCGAGGGCACACCTGCATGGGCCAGGATTCGAACCAGGGACAGCTGCAGACACGACCCGTGCTTCTCTAACTAGAGAATAAACAGTATGATCGGATTTCTTGAAATCGGGCCGATATGACCTTATCGGTATCGGCAAAATTCTATTTTTTACAAATTTCTATACCGATTGTTCCAAACTGATGGCCAAACAGTGAAAATAAATCGAAACTGAAAAATAAATTTATTATTTTATGCTACACACAAGAGTGGGTATGTTGTTCCTAACTTACTATTTCGACGTTTTGGTTTACTTAAATCGATCTGATACTTTCGGCAGCTTCTGGCTGTCGAAAAATGGCGATGTTAAAAGCAAAAAAAAAAAAAACACACAGAAAAAAAATCGGAATTGGAATGAACCGATCTTGAAAATTTTTAAAATCTGTAACGGTTATAACAGATATTAGGGTGTCGGTTAGACACTAGCTCTAACCACTGAGCTACCCAGGGCTTGCCATCAGGATAGTCGAAATATCTCATTCAACTCTTATAGTAGGTACCAGAGTTTTGCACGATTAACGGCAAAATGCACGGCCCGTATTTTAAAATGCCGCGATTTTTTAAGTCCAAAAGGTTGAGAAAATGCGTTTATATGTTGCCCGCACGAAACATGAAAAAGTTTTGCAAAAAAACAATGCTCAAACTTTCCAAAGTAACATCCTATTTCTCCTTTTTCTCGGATGAAAAAAGGTCACGAAGCACATCATTATCACCTGTTATTTTCCCTTCTGATTCCGAATAAAATATTTGAATCAGTGGTACCTTGCCGCGGGAGAGGCCGTTGTATACATCCCGACATGCCGAGTAATAATTTACTTTCGCAGTGGGAATCCAGTGGGGAATCCCCGGCCCCGGCCGACGGACAGGGTTTTCCACTCTTTGCCCATGAATGAAGTGGGGAAGTTGTTGTTTTCATCTCTTCCGCATTACCGAAGTCCCAATTGTTTATTTCGAAGAGATTATCACTGGATAAACAATTGATGAACAACGACCCGATACCGCACGTTGATAGATTTGATAGCATGCGTCAATATTATTGTTAATGCACCGAAGCGCAACCATTATCATGACGCTTCAAATGGGAAAATCAGGTCGGGTCATCTGTGGGCAAACGAATCAAGGTAGAGGATAGGGTCTACGATAGGATTTATTAAATACATTGGAATATTGTGCACCTACTGGAAGCTGGGGAGTTCATAAATTTCGACAACGTTTGCATAATAATGATGTTAATCATCAGTTTTGTTTGTTTATTGGCGAATTATTAACATTTACAAAAGGTTGTTTTTTTTACAAATCATGAAAATTCGCGCGATGGACCAACAAAATCGTTGATAGACCTCACAATTCGTGAGTTTCTTGCGCGTTTTGCCGATCGCGGCAAAACTACGGGCCTTATGTATAGCATGTGAAATTTCATGATTTTCGAGCATGTAAAATTGCATGAAATTTCAGTCTGCTTATGGATGTAAACATCTGTGAACAGCAGCACTCTTTTTAGCGAAAAATATGAATTTTAATAAACCATGTATTGATGACTTGGAACCTAAATGCAGGGAACATTACTTTCCTGGAGCAACCAAAATATGGAACAGTATTCCTTCAGTTACTGCTGTTGTAACTATATTACAATGAGTTACCTCAGCTTATGTAAAAAATCTACATTTGTAAATCCCACATAAACTATTATTATATACCTGTAATTATTTTTATATTAAAGAGACATGAGATATCCCAGAAAGAAGCGCTCCCCATTTTTTCGAACCCGGGTTTTTTGATATTGGAAGCTTTTTAAATGTATTTAGATCACACCTGAAGTAAATAAGCTCTGAATTACGCCGTGTCTTTATGTAATAATAATGATGATTGTTGTGTGGTTGAACGACGAAGTCAAAGCACGGTGTTTCTATGGGAAACAACTTACGATAGTCAGGCCAAGTTCAAAAACAAGGTTTAATGTTTTCTTTTGTACTTGTTTGTCCAATTAAACCTTCGGAACGTTCTTGGTAGGTGGTCTACAATCGATCCAATGTAATTTGAAATTTAAAAAAAAATTGTATCCTAAAAAAAATCTCCTCATGGTCACTTAATGTTTATACAATGTATGTCGTAGAAGTTCATTCTGTACAATGTGCAATTGTATATGCAGGGCCTCCTGGAAATACGTGGGAATGAGGGGCTACCCTGACTAAAGAAAGTTTAAAATAAAAATAAATAAAAAAGGGCCTGTGTTTACTATACGGCCAATGGAAGTTGATTCTAGGGCCTGTTGCCGCGCGCGTTAGATTTATACGCCGCTATCCGAAATTTCATTATTTCACTCAATTCATTATTTATATTACTTCAAATATTCACGCACGGATGGTCATAGAAACCGTCGCAAATGGCTTTGCACCCATCGTATTGATGAAAAGTGTCATTGCTTTATTTCCTGTATTGCTTATTCCCTCGTCAAATGCTAATTAGCCAAAGTAAACAGAAACTTCACGCGGCAAGTCTTAGCATCACCGCAGTATCGCAAACGGAGCATAGCGTTTGTAGATTTGCTATGATTGGCTTATTGTTGGGCGATTGCAATTATGACGTGACATTGTGTTGGTGTGCGAGACCGTTTCTCCTGCAATGTACGTTAGACGAGTGACGTTTTCATCTGCGGTATTCCCGGGGCGGTATCTGTAACTAAATTTTCTTTATGTGTGTTGAAATTAAAGATGGTTACCACATTCGGGATGTATAGCGTGATGAAAATGAAAATTTATTGAAAGAATATTTGACAATGATCGCAATCAGTTTGCGGCGGTCAAAAATTCACCACCTTGGCTCGTCAATGTGCAGTGTGTGTGTTACTTGTTATTCGATCTAGAAAAAAGGAAATAAAAATATGGATCGGGTGCTGTAGGGGTATGTGCTGCAGGGAAATTAAAAACAGAAAACAAAAAAGGGTTTCTGGGTGGATGGTATTTCTTTACTACTATGCGGGGGATCAATGGGGGTGGGGGATGTCATAAAGTGAAAGATAGCCTGTTCTTCTGCAAAGAATCAGAGCATGCATGTCTGCTGAGCAGCAGCACATACAACATGCATGTCAAATGCATAGTGGAAATGCTATCTTCAATTGAGGCAGGGTGGGGAACTAATATGTCAGGTGGTTGAATGTTGAATTTGTGAGGATCTTGTCCGCTCTTTTGTGTTGCGATGTTTTTTTTAATATAGTCAAGGTGAGTGAGTGGAAAATTAAAATACCTCATCATTGAATGAGGAAGGGTGGGTGGGAAACTAAAATTACTCAGGTGCTTTGAAGGTAGACTTTGGATTTTTGTCGTTTGGGGTTACGATGTTTTTTCCTGATATACGCGTATGAAAAAACGTCAGGTGGTGAATGTTTTTTTAATCTTTGTTGATATGTTGTGTGTATGAAGATGGTTTCCCCAAACAGTTTTTTTTCTGCCGATATATACGCGTATACATAAAAATTGTATGATAACTAATGACAGTACGTCAGGTGGTTGAAGTAGACTTGGAATTTTTTCGTCTTTGTGTGTGAAGATTTTTTTTCCTGTATATACGCGTATACGTCACATTGACAATACGTCAGGTGGTTGAATGTTTTGGAATCTTTGTTGATATTTTTTGTATGAAGATGTTTTTCTTGATATACGGTATGTGATTTTTTTTTTTCTGATAAAACACGGAACCTCTGTAATGGTCAGGTCGTGAATGCAGAGCAGAGACTTTTGGAAATCTTTGTTGATCTTGTGTTGTGGGAAGATTTTTTTCCTCCTGATAATATACGGTATGCCCAATGTATATGGAACTATATGTCAGATGCGAATTGAATGTAGACTTGGAATTTTTGCGTCTTGTGTGTGAAGATTTTGTTCCTGATATATACGCGTATACGTCGCTCGTGACATGAAAAATACGTCAGGTGGGTGTGAAGTTTTGCAATCTTTGTTGCTATTTTTGTACGAAGATGTTTTTTCCATGCGTATGTGACTTTTTTCCTGCCGATATATATATATATATAGATCTAAAAATTACGTGTATGTGAATTTTTTTCCGCATACACGTATAAATCTGTATATGTCAGGTCATTGAATGCAGAGCAGAGACTTTTTGAAATCTTTGCTGATTTTGTGTGTAATCGTGTGAAGTGTGATAGATGACTGTTACTATCCAGACTCTCTCATATGGCTTTCTTGCTCAATTTGATGCGTGGGGTACGAGGAGGGAAAATGGTATTCAGGATTAATCTCATTGGAATATTGGCTGTGTTTGTGTGTCACTGAATTTAAAGTATGTTGCTTCTGACTGAACATGCTTAGAGAATTGCAGAATAAGATACAGTCACCGTGTTTTGAAGAAAATAAGTGTATTGTCAATTTTGCACTTTTGTTTTTTCTATAAAAGGGTGATTGTTCCGATCGTTATTTGAGACCCCCCCCCCCCCCGTTTTAACCGGAAGTAGTAGGAATTTTGAATCAGAATGAAAGCCGTATTTTTCTCATTGTCTTCCTGAAATTTCAGCTTTGAAATCCTTTCTTCCCAAGATACTGCATAAAACTGCCGTTTTTTTAGTGGTTAACCATCGATATTAACCTGGTAGTGAATAGGCGTTAATATGCATTATTGCGTCGAGCATCAAAACAGCAAGCTTGTTTCCCCCGGTAATTAATGGGCAGCTTAAGCAATGTAGGGCTTTCTATCAAGTAGAGAACACTATAGATACAAATAGAAACAAGTGGATCACTAACCATGTCTTCCGCCCATAATGTTGGTTCGGGGATTGGGTTGTAGTTGGGATTGGGTGTGTGAGTATTTGGGGGAGTTTAAGGGATATGAAGCAGTTCTTGTAGTGGCAAGTTGGTGATTTGTGCTCCTTTTTTATAGAAAGATTTTTACAGATTAATTTTTTTTCAAAATAGGCTTGGTTAATCATGGTAATGAGAGATCATAGAAATATATAAACCCCATGGTCTTGTGCCAGTGTTATTATGGCAAAGTGTGATGATTCTAAGACTATTGCAGAAGAATATTGTTAAAGGTCACATAGGGGATCAGAAGAGTTAGCTGTGCATACCCTCAAAAAGTTCCTGAACAGTGGTTGTTAAAGTTAGGTTGTCCAGCATTTTATGTAAAGTGTTTTATAGATTTGACAATGGGGTCAAAGGTCATGCCAGAGTTAATTAGAGGTCAATTGACTTATAGTGCATGGGCATTGGGCCAGTGGTTCTTTTTAGCAAGTTAGGTTAGCTATCAACTTTATTGGAGAAATGTATTCAAATTTCCAAAAAAAATGGGCAAAGGTCGGTCGGGCTGTGGTCAATCTGTGTATACTCCCATGATCCCGTCCAAGTTCTTTAGGTTTTGTGGTCACAGCATAAATTGCAGAAAGTATACATAATATAGGTTTATTTGTGAAAGTATGTGATTTTAATCAAATGGATCAACGGTCCATTAGGTTCAAAGTCACACAGGGGTCACCAAAGGTCATTTGTCAAGTGGGTCACTAAATGTCAATCTGTGCATACCCGGATGAGTCATGGACAGTTATTTTTCTGTTAATTGTTAGCATGTTGTTGCAGTGTTTTTTTATAGATTTTTACAAATACATTGCGTCTTTGGACTGCGAGTGTCGTCTTCCGTCATGATTGTTAATGGGGCCAAAGGTCACATGAGGTCCCAAGTCAACCGAGGTCACCTGAGGTCATGAAGGTTCACATAGGTCACCAGGGTCACATGAGGTCACAAAGGTAACAAGGTCACATGAGGTCATTAACAAGGTTCCACATGAGGTCAACCAAGGTCAATGGAGTCACATGAGGTCACCAAGGGTCACATGAGGTCACCAAGGTCACTTGAGGTCACCAAGGTCACATGAGGGCACCATGGTCCCATGAGGCACCCGAGGTCACCAGAGGTCACCAAGGTCACTAGGGTCACTGAGGTCATTGAGAGTCACAGGACGGCACAAGGTCACATTAGGGCACCCAGGTCGTCACATGAGGTCACCCAGGCACATGAGGACACCATGGTCACATTAGGTCAACCAGGTCACATGTCACCCAGGTCACATGAGGTCACCTAGGTCACATGAGGTCATCAAGGTCACCAAGGATGCCTGAGGTCACCCCACCCCACACATCCACAATCCCATAACAACCCATCCTTAACACCCTTCCCCTCCCCCATTACCCACCTGATAACCCTCCCCCCGAACACCCTTCCCCTCCCAACACAGCCCCCCCGAACCACCTACCGACGCACCAACCCTCCCCCACCCAATAAATCCCACTCCCCACCACCCGGGCCCTCCCCAAACACCCACCCACACCCCAACACACCACCCAACCCAACACGCTACTCCCTCCCCAACTTCCCCCCCATCCCCAAACTCCCACACCCCCTCCCCAACACCCCACCCCTTTCTAAACACCCTACCCCTCCCCAACACCCTCCCCAAAACACCCCACCCCCACCCGGCCCCGTTAACATTTGACACAGAAGACACTCACAGATACACAGAAATCAAGAAAGAATAAACAAGAAATGAAGCCCCCCTGCACAGACCCGAATGAGAACATGGCCTTGTGATTGAAACGATATCAATATCTGCCTCATTCGGCCCAAGCCTCATATGTGCCATGACCCGGTGACCCTTTCGTGTGAGAAATGGCCGCTGGTATTTTATGGAATGTTTGTTAATCGTCCTGGTGTTTGCTGGGGTTTGACCGCTTGCATCATTTTACTTCTAAAATTTAACAATTTTACGTAGGATCCTTGTGGAATTCAACACGCATGGTTAAACTAGGATCCCTCAACCTAAAAGGTAAACTAGTACAGGATTTATAGGCTAGTTTGAAAACGGTTTTTTGTGCCAAAATTTTGGCCCTTTCAAATTTTCCGAAAGTGCATCCTTTTCATTACTTTTCACTAAATTGAACCGTCAGAGACCAAAAAAGGAAAAGATTTATTTTAGTGTAAAATGATGAATAATATAAAGCAGTAGTAGTTAGAGTGTTTTAAAGTGACGAAAAAACGGCAATATTTCACCACCTCATTAGATGTTTACACGCCGTACAACGTCTACGGGGTGTAGACGTCGCCGTGTGCGTGACCTGCTGGCTACTGGGCAGAGCTCATCGCGACATCGGGCAGGCCTTGCCTGGCCACCGGTGCAGTGCACACACGACAAATGCTATATTCCACTTCATAAATGAAGCTTCATTATGTTTGCAGCAAAATCCGAGATCCGTACCTGAACAAATCCCGTACTTCAATTTCAAAAGCTCAACACAAAACCAGAGGTGGCCTACTAAAAAATTATGTGGTCACGAAAACTCCTGAACTCTTTACAGCATAATTCGATAATGTAATCGTTATTTTGTTGACATTCCAATTCAACCAGGGAACAAAGATGCAACAGTATCTGACTTGCGGTATTAGTAAATCACAGCCCGATCCCCGTAAACAATTTCACCAACTTCGTTCATCACACTCCAGTTGGAGCTCAGCGGTTACGAATATACCAAAGCCTCGGACAGCAAAGGAAATAAACCGGCCCCCTAATGCAATGGGCAGGGCACACAGCAACAGCTCTGCTATGTCGATGACGTATAGATGCATTAGGCATGGGTGGCAGTGGCATCCGAGGGCATTGGATGGGCAGAACAAACAAGTGGTGCAATCAACCCATGGCGGTGCCCGGTGGTGCACCAATTTGCAAGTCCGTGGTGACATAAATCGAACCAAAGTTAAAAAAAAGTTGGTTGCTCGGGCATTCTCCGGGGAACTTAAAAAGCCCAATTTACACGGACTTTGAGAGGCTCGCCCGTACTCGGCAAAATTAGCCGAATAGTCAGTATAGTGCGAACAAAGGTAATTTGGCAACATGGAAAATTTCGGCCGGACCGACCTCCAAGCTGACAGCCACCTAACTTACTAGTCTTCCATCCTCTTTGCGGCGGAAGACTAAAAAGGCACCTTAAAGATAGTCAAATTGAAATCTAACATGCATTGGGTTTTTTCAACTAATAAAATTCTAGAATAGACCTATATGGGAGATGGGAAGTACAAACCAGGTTTGTAGCATATAAAACAAGATCCATGACATATTTTAAATTTAAAATATATTTCCATTGATAACAAGGAAAAAACAACAGTAAGGTAAAGCGTTTGTATATCCCGTGTCTCATTTACAAGACGTAAATAGAGGCTATTTTAGATACTACAACTAAAACGATAAATAATGAAAATCTATGAAATAAGAAACTTTGTCAAATAATGAATAATGAAATCCGACCTCGTAACCTTTTAGAAAATATCAACAGGAAACTAAGAATCAATTTCCATTGGCCTTAGGATCATGGTGACTGAGCTGCGGACACTTCCCGATCGATGGAAATTTTGTCAATATTCTCACTCTGGCAAGATCAATTAATACCAAAACTGGCAATTCTCAGCATTAGATGATGGTGTAAGGTCAATGATAGGCTGCCTGTTTTTGCATGTGAATTTTTAAAAAATACTGTCCAGTGCCACAATGTTCTCTTGGTGGTGATGTTCTTCAGATTGTCGAACTACTTGGACTTGAAATTCAAAGCAACCTGGGATGCAGTTCTGGTAACCGAACCAGAGGTAATATGGGCATTAACACTACACTTTTATCATCTACTGATCTTATGGTTCTGGAACCATACATAGAGGAGCAGAGTTATATTTAGGACACACCAAATTTGGGTTACTGTAGCCATGTAAACAACTGATGCCAATGGACATCATTGATGGGTATTTTTTTCCTTAGTATGCAATTGAGGTTTAATTGCAAAAATTTTATTTCACATTTTTACGCTAAGGTCGCATTTCAGAAGTGGTCCTAAAAACTATTACATGGCTAGAAATAACATAATATGTTGCCTTTTTTCATTCAACAGCGATTACATTTAATCAATACATTTCTAGACAATTAAAAGTTATAATTTGGGAAAAAGCTTATATTACAATGTTGCCAAAAACAGCTAAGTACACCCTTTGTTATACAGGGTGGGTCAGAAATATACAGGGTGAAACAACAAAAACGTTAGCATTTTTCTGTCATGGGAACTGTGTGGTTTCCTTTCTGATGATATGTAGATCAAAATCAATGTGGATTCAGAAAGGTATTACTTAGGCCTTTAAACAAGAAAGGAAGAAAGAGTTCACAACCTTGGTGTAAAAAATTATAAGGGTGGTCAAAATATGCTTATTTTTAAGTGTAAAATCATGTATACCAGATTTTCATACTACTTTTCAGAGTAAAAATTTTTCCTGGTCATTGCTAATGGAAGCAGTTGCTTTCTAAACATATATAACCCATACTTTGTGACTTGATTATTACAGGGTGATCATGAATAAAAGTACCTGTACGAGCAAAACTTCTGGTGCTCAAGTGTCTTAATGCTATGGAAGTTGAACAATTAAAATATAGTTAAAAAGTGTAAAAAAAAACCAATTAAAAACATTTTAAAAAAAAACCAGGCATTCCTTGATTAAAATTCATATAGGGTGGATAAAAAATGGAGGAATCATTCTGTATTTCTAACATTTAAAATAGGGTCCTGCACAGCTACACAGAAAAAAATTCTGAATATTACACTGATGGATAAAGCATATTTGCCTACATGCATTATAAACACATATTTAACCCTTCTAAATATTGTCTTACAGGTACAAAATTAAAGCATTTATTGTGACTGATATGGCATGCTGAAAATGAATTTAAATACACAAAAATGTCATGAAATAATCCACCCTATAACTTTGAACCCCCCTGTATATATTATTTTCTATCAAATATTTCTTGTGTTTTAAACATGACCAGTGCAAAATAACCAGTTAAAGTGTTGTATTTCACAAGATTAAGATATGTTTTAACGATAAGACACAACTAGATTAGAAATTAGGTCACCAAAAGGTATTTTGCACCCTGTATAATTTTACTCAACCCCCATGTATAACATGCATGGTGTTCTTTGCAGAAGTTGAATCTTTAGTATTCAACAATGCTTATGGAAAAGAATTATTTACGTACTGTCAGATACTTTTTAAGTTAACAAAGGTCAGACATTTGGTGTATTTTCCAGTTTTATTTTATGGTAAGTCTATGGGTGCTCCTACACCGATGCTCCTCCCACGACTCCACCTGACTTTGGACAATTTTAAACGTAACTTCGCTATATACATTCAAATGAATGGGACTTGTTGCATAAGAAAGAAACAAAAGTTTAGACTACAAAATGACACCAATTGTTGTCATACATTCAGTTCTTCCTGCAAATATTTACTTTGAAAATAAATTTGGACAAATGTAATATCTCCACCATATTTGACAGCCAACTTATGAAATGCGGACCATAAGCATATCTTCAGTAAAATGAACTAAAACGAGAAATCACTAACCACTTTGTGCCCTTAAACAACTTAAGTGGACCCCCCCAAGGGGGGGTTCCTAGGGACCCCCAAAATTTGTTTTCGCGCTGGCCGCTTTACGGTGGGATTTTGCGCAAATTTTTTGTAATTGTCTGACTTTTAAAGCGCTTTCTTTCATACC
This sequence comes from Ophioderma brevispina, assembly GCA_023653785.1. Lineage (NCBI taxonomy): Eukaryota > Metazoa > Echinodermata > Ophiuroidea > Amphilepidida > Ophiodermatidae > Ophioderma > Ophioderma brevispina. Next base: position 10,774 of record JAMKCH010058308.1, on the reverse strand, counting down.
AAAAATAATTAAAATCGGCCAGCCGTGCCGGTTAATGCATCCAATTTGAGGGGGGGGTGGGGGTTCCCATGGAACCCTCCCCCCTTGGGCACTAACGGAAGTCATTTGAGAATATTTTAAAAAAAGAATAAGAACAACCGAGAACCAAAGCAAATTTTTTTTTTGCTGATTTAAGTTCACACATCACATGTAAGAAACCAATTATTAGTAACATTAAAAAAGAATTAACCTTTATGTGCTGAAAACAAACAATTTCATCATGTTACGCTTGCCAAACCTTACTGTACAAAATCTATGGGAAAATGATGTGTATTTGCCACACCCGTAAAAATACAGGATTCCCTAAATGAGTGGTGTTGTGTTAAATATAAGTAAGTAATTTGGGTCTTCTAGAAATAGATATAAACTTAAAATAATTTCAAAAATTGTTGATGTAAGCACAAGGCTCATTTTACATTTTCCGTCTTTTTGCCAAATTTTCGCGTGTTTTGAAAACAATTGTTTTTGCCCCTTAAAAAAATTTGCACCCAAAATAAAAATTCTCATTTTTTATTGTTGCTTTGGGGTTGTCTTATGATCTTCACTGTTGGTTATAAATTTCGTTGCCAAAAACTTCCCTCGGGAAAGTGGTTCTTTAGTGTGGGGTCCCTTGGACCCCCCCCCCCAGGCACCTAACGGGAGTGGAAAACCTCTTATGCATGTCCACAACTGGAGAAGAAGAAAAAACCAAGGTTTAAACGTTACCCTGCTTGACTGCATTTCAATTGAATGAATAAATTGGATATAATCAAGATTATGATCAATATTCTACCAGTTAATTCCAATGTGTGATTATTGTGGTGATTAGCTTAATGACAACATAATCTGGCTAATCCTAATCCAGTTTGCCTGTCTACATTCTTTGACATCACATAAAGGTGCCTAGTAACCATGAGTGACCTTGTGGAGAAGTGATTTTGTGCATGCTCCCCGGCAGTACCAGAACCAGAGGTCAGTAGCTGATAAGAGTAGGTTAAATGCTAATGTTGACCTCTGGTTCTGGTTACCAGAACTCACTGGAAGGGGCATCAGTAAAAACATGGTTTCTTGTGTAGCAAAATGAGCTCCAGTAGAAGGACATGATGATGGCCATTTTTCAAACCTACATCCGCCCAATTTTTGGAGAGTTAAGCTTGTTGCTGTATAGATCCAGCGTTACTAACATCCAAAGCTACCAGATTGAGAGATGACACTGGCAAACTTGTTCTGGTGATGGACTACACGAGGTCTGCTCTTCGTGAGCTCAAATCACTGTCTCGTCAAACCGTACGGATGACCTTACTTTTGGCCAGCACGTTCCAACTCAGAAAGACCACCCGTCTTCTTCCAGAGCAAAGATCCATCAATCATAACATTCGTCACAGCACAATTACCTCAACCAAGGGTAGAACTCGGTACCAAAATTCCCCATTCCGTTCATCAACATGCTATACTCAATTGCTTTCTGGACATTTAATTCATTTTTATCATGCCATTGTATTGTGGTTCTATCGTTACTTTCAGTCGGGGATAAGACGCTTCATCGGGCGAGGTCGCTTAATCAGGCGACCCTAGCCTAATACAGGCTTTTTATATCGCCAAATTCGGCGAGGTTTGATATCAATCAGTGCCTTCACTTAAGGACCAAACGTTCTTCACAAAAAATTATTTTGCCATAAACCTAAAGCCACCAAACCCAAAAAAACCTTCAAATCTGTAAACAATTGAGGATTTTTGGTGTTTAACTTATGGACTCCACAATAGTTTGATATATTGGTTGAATTTTGGGGTATCTATAGTACTCAAACCAAATCGCAATTTTGAATTTATTTTGGTGTATAGTACTCAAAACCAAAGTAGAAAATTTTGCATAATTTGGTTTGTTGTAGTACTGGTAAAGTACTTACCCCTAGGGCGTAGGGACAAGGCAGGAGTGTACTTTTTAATCTGGATTCTGTAATTTACTATACGTGCGTATCAAAAATTCCGGCCTACGATCAAAAAAAGATTTCCCGGTGAATATCGCAGATTTTCGGCATGATCTTGTGCACCAGATCAATACACGTTTAACACCAAACACAAACATTATTGCATTGATCTTTGTTTATTCTGTACTGATGTAACCAAATACCTGTTTAGTTGTACTCTTTTGAGATGCCGCGCTGTATGTTGTATGTATTTTGCGGGAGACGGTATGCAAACTTCCTCAAAATACGTAATTTTTTCACTATTTGGTGGTTTGTTTTCAACATAAAGTGGTTATGGATTGTACAACTTATCACTTTTTATAGTTAAAAATGCCCATTTCTACAGTTTTTTTCGATTCTCTCGATTATTGATGTAATCCATTTTAACTACCAATATTCTAAAATCTCAGCGCACTAAAAAAATTTTCATTGGGGGGACAACCCCTTTTCTGCTACATTAGGTAAAAGTGGGATTGTGTTAAAAGAAAAAGAAAATCATATTTGAAACCCGCACCATTGCCAGGAACATCATTCCTTTTCATCAACTTCAGGGAAATCCACAGTCACCATCTTGAATATAGTCCCAAAATGAATGTGTAAGGCATTGCATAATTGTGTTCCAACTATAGCCTCAGTTAGGAACAAAGGTTTAAAAAAACAGCACTTTCTATAGGAGTGACCGTTGACAGAAACCCCCCCCGGCACCAACGGGAGTGAAAACCCCTTAATCATGTCCACCAAACCTGGAGAAAAACAAGTGTTTCACACGTGCCCTGCTGACTGCCTTAATTGAATTGAATAATTGGATAATACAAGATTATGATCAATAATTCTACCAGTAATTCCAATGTGTGATTATTTTGGTGATAGTCTTAATTGCAACATAATCTTGGCCTAATCCGAACCACCCTTCTTGGGCCTGTAGACTTGTTTGTACCATCACAGTAAGGGCACTAGCTAACCATGAGTTACCTTGTGGAAAGAAGCGGATTTTGTGCATGTCATCATGATACCAGAACCATAGGTCAGTAGATGATAAAAGAGTAGTGTTAAATGATGGGGGGGGGGGGGGGGGGGGGGGGGGGTTTAATGTTGACTCTGGTTCTGGTTACCCAGAACTTACCGGGAATGGGACATCATGTAAAACATGGTTCTTTGTAGCAATTAGGCTGCTCCAGTAGAGCATGATGCTGGCCTTTTTCAAACCACATAAGACCAATTTTGGAGTACGCTTGTGCTGTCTAGCATCCCCCACGCGTTTTAAAAACATCAAGCTACCAGTTGAGAGATGCACTTGCTAAAATTGTTCCTTGGTGATGACTAACGAGTCTGCTCTAGTGAGCTCAACACACCGTACTCGCCCACCGTACGGATGACCTTACTTTGTTTGGCCAGCAAGTTTCAACTCAGAAAGGACACTGCCGTCTTCTTCCAGAGGGCAAAGATCCATCCCAACTTTTTTTTTTTTTTTTTTTTTTCATAACCTTCGTCACAGCAACCAATTCCTCAACCAAGGGGTAGAAAAAACTCGGATACCAAAAAAAAGTCAACCATTCCGTCATCAACAGGCTATACTCATGCTCTCTGGACATTTAATCATTTTTAGCATGACATTGTATTGTGTTGCTATGTTATTGCAGTCGGATAAGCGCTTCAAGCGGAGCGATCTGGTCGCTTAATCAGGCGACCTCGCCAAATACGGCTTTTGTATCGGCCAAATTCGGCGAGGTTTGAATCATTCAAGTGACGTCACTACGGCAAACGATCTTCACAAAAATATTTTGCATTTACCTAACGCCACCAAAACCAAAAAACCTCAAATCTTGGGAACAAGTGAGGATTTTGGTGTTAGTACTTGACTACACCATAGTTTGATATATTGGTGAATTTTGCGGGATCTATAGTACTCAAACCAAATCGCAAATTTTGCATATTTGGTGTATAGTACTCAAAACCAAGTAGCAAATTTTGCATATTTTGGTGTTTAGTACTGATAAAGATAAGTCCCCTAGGGCGTTAGGACAAGGCAGTACTTTTAGATGATGAGTAATTTCTATAGTGCGTATCAAACAATTTCCGGCCTTCCGATCAAAACAGATTTTCCCGGTGAAATCGCAGATTTTCGGCATGATCTTGTGCACCATGATCAATACGTTTAACCTCAAACACAAACATTATTGCATTGATCTTTGTTTATTCTGTACTGATGTAACCAAATACCTGTTTAGTTGTACTCTTTTGAGATGCCGCGCTGTATGTTGTATGTATTTTGCGGGAGACGGTATGCAAACTTCCTCAAAATACGTAATTTTTTCACTATTTGGTGGTTTGTTTTCAACATAAAGTGGTTATGGATTGTACAACTTATCACTTTTATAGTTAAAAATGCCCATTTCTACAGTTTTTTTCGATTCTCTCGATTATTGATGTAATCCATTTTAACTACCAATATTCTAAAATCTCAGCGCACTAAAAAAAATTTTCATTGGGGGGACAACCCCTTTTCTGCTACATTAGGTAAAAGTGGGATTGTGTTAAAAGAAAAAGAAAATCATATTTGAAACCCGCACCATTGCCAGGAACATCATTCCTTTTCATCAACTTCAGGGAAATCCACAGTCACCATCTTGAATATAGTCCCAAAATGAATGTGTAAGGCATTGCATAATTGTGTTCCAACTATAGCCTCAGTTAGGAACAAAGGTTTAAAAAAACAGCACTTTCTATAGGAGTGACCGTTGACAGAAAGAATTTGACATCGAGATTGATATTTCTGGAAAGTTGAAAAGCGGTGGTTCTTGCAAATGCGCAGTTACGCGAAAAGCTCTGAGCATGATCAGTAACAGCAAATATGGTGATGCACAATGTATCCAAAATGCCATTGAAAAGTAATCCAGCAGTTTGAAGACGATTTATGGCACTCTGAACTTGGATTTTACACCAACATAATTAACTGACGGATTATTAAAAGGGTGATATAATATGGTTACTACTGTAAAAGTGGGAAATTTTCACGCGACCATTAATTTCGCGCACTTCTGAGCATGCGCGAAATAAAACACCGCGAGAAAAGTTTTATTTTGGGGTTGGTCTATTATGTATCTGAAAAGAGTGGATTTAAAAACAAGCAAAAATTTTTGAAACTGCTGAAACTGCGAAAAATTACCCGCGCGAATATTATCACTTTTATAGTATAACCAAGTTTTTAACAAAAAATGACTGTGTGTGATTTTGAGGTGATATCGCCCAATTCCCCGTAGTCGCTCAATCGGGCGATGGCCCGATTGAGCGCTATCCCGAACTGCTTGCTTGGATTTTAGGCCTTCCCAAGGGACCCAGATTACGGAAGTGGTCAAGATTTGGTACTAGAGGGCAAAGAAAGTACTATTTTTCTCATTTACCAGGCTGTGAAAACTTAGGGCTAAAGGGATGTTTTGGTTTGGATGTTATGAGTGAAAATATGCCCCATTTGGTTGAACAATAATAATTTTACCACAATACTCTATTACACAATCACATTTTTAGCTCTAACTAAAAAAATGGTTGAAATATCGGCGCAAAACTGTCAGAATTGGTTTTAGGGTTTTGGGGTGAAGGCCATTCTTGCAAGAAAGAAAAATTATAGAATTAACATCGGGCAACCCCTTTAATTTTTAAATATCATGATGATTTCTTGTTTTCGAACATTTTGGCAAAATGAGGATACTACAACACATGTCCATTGAGGCTACTGCAAATCAACCTGATCTGAGCATGCGCATTACCATTGATAACAAAGATCATCAGTAAGGTCAAGCATCGGGGCTAATTAATTAACTGGTGTTGTAAGCGTTGCCAGTGCCATAACGATTCGCCGCGGGCACAATGGCTGCTTTATCAGTTCGGACCTGGGCAGCAGTAAGGCATGTAAGGAAGTAGTAAGTAAACAACATGCAAGTCACATCAACATTGAACAAGAAATTTACGAGTATCTCATTTTCTTGGTTGATAACACTTTTAAACTTCATTAAAAAACAACGTGGTTACCCCCGGCCCTGGTAGGTAGCCGTATCAACAAATGCAAAATACCAGTGCCAAAATCGCATGGGTAAATGATATTGATCGCGCAAGAAGCCTGTACTGATGCAACGCTGTCAAATTATTAATATGCACCAAATTGTGCCTGAGACTGTCAAGTTTACCAACAAAATTCTCCAATTCACCAAATGATATTCCTATAAAATACACCAATCAAAGAATAAGAGGGGGCATTTTACTCACCAAAAAAAAAACAGGCAAGTTGGTCAGATTTCGAAGCAAACTCGTACTAAACGGCGACACAACACGTAGGTCCTGGCGAAACCAGTACCGATTGCAATAGAATAAAGCATTTTGATGCATTGAAATTAGAGCTATCGATGAAATGATGTTAGATTGGGCACGATGTTTTTACCAATAAGCTTTAAACGAGGGAAATCCTTATCAATACATCGACTTTGGTAATTTCTTGTAACAGCGTAACAAGTATTACGTCACGTACGTAATGAGGCGAACAGCGCCACTACCTTGGTATTGTTTTCCAATATTTTGTAACTTTGCATCATCTATTATAAAATTTTGACATAATCTTTGGTGCCAGAAGTTACAACTGTTCTGTTCAGTTCCAATGCATTTAAGGTTTGAGATGTTAACTCTTAGAATGTATTTTACTAAATAAAAAGAAAAATACTTTTCTTTTGACATACATAGCATCCTCTAGAGTCTGTAGAATATTAATTGTCTTACCAATTTTGAAACCCACACTACAATTTATTTCCACCCAACACAAAAGTTGATTTCACACATGTGTACACAGGCTGCCAAAGTTGGCAGCCCAATTTAACACCAAAGTAGTTTCACCTGAAATTTCATAATGTAAAATTTCAATCTTGAAAAATGGTTATTAACATGATGTAGAGACTCTCAGAATGCCTACATATAAATTTATGCAAATAATGATTATTTAAGCCAATTTGCAGCTGTAAAGTTAGAGCAGAAGCTGTCTGGGTATCTTGGCTTAAATGGAACTATCACTACACACAACTAGTCATGACTAGATATCTATGATAACAGCCAGCCATATTAAAAAAAAAATGTAAAGACTATTAGTAATGCTCATCAGGACTTGTTAAAAACATTGGTATTTGTATAAATTATGTCTACGAAATCAGCGTACGATGTTTGTAAGTGTGGATCATACATTTGACGATTTGTTAATAATAAGATAGTAAAATTAGTAAGATTTCAATGCAGTTATTTGGTTTGGATACTCATGTACTAAACTAAAACAACCCGAACGGGTTTTTAACTTCGAAAACATGCATGCAATCCAATAAGCCATACCATACATATAGTCCTGCTGAGCATGGCTCCTCTAGAGTTCTGCTGGGCATAACCTTTTTGTCTTTCATTTCATCTTTTAACATTTTGAACATTTCGGATAACAGCTAACGTAAAGGTTATGCCGTGCTAATGGGACGTGGTATCAACACATAAGCAAATGCCAAATTTAAAGTCATTGACATCGTCAAGATTTTTCAAACTTACCAAACAGGACCTGTCGCATCTTACAATTTACTACAGAACAAGAAATCCCCACATTGTTTTCTCCAAACTGCGAAAAAAAAAAAGGACTAATTGGATGAATTTTCAAACAGAATTATTTACTCCTAAAACTGTCACCTGTGAGTGGTTGACAGTTTCGGAGTTGGCGGGTAAAGTCACACGCGTTCGTTTGTTGGTCAACAAAAACACTGTGTGGCCTTGTTCTGTAGTTATGTAAGATAATGTTTGAGTAAGTTTGGAAAAATCTTGACGATGCAGATGACTTCAAATTTGGAATTTGCTTATTGTTGATGTTGATACCAAGTCATGTAAGCTGCTAAACCTTTACGTAGCTGAGATACGATAATGTCCAATGTTAAGATAATGAAAGACCAAGGTTATGTCAGCAGAACTAGGCTCCTCTATATGTACATAAATCTAATGCATTAACTTAATCAAGGAAGGAGTCATGCCCCAAAATGGTGGTAACTGATATGACAAAAGTTTTTTCACATTCTGCAATAATTTTCACTCTTCACGCAAATAAATTTAATGATTCCCCTTGAACGTATTCCTTACTGTACAGTGTTAGCAACAAACAGGATAGCTTAAAATCTTAATCCAACTCTTTAGGAAGTGAAATTTCAAGACATGTAAGATCTTGACCGGTGTCTAAGTCCCGTGTTTTGTATTGCCAGATGCATTTTCACTTGGATAGTTACCAGTGCTAAAGGTGGAAGAGTGTTTAGCGAAAGCATCGGTGAAGCTTATTGAATGGGAATCAGGTAAGTGGTAAGTATATGAAAATTGAGATGAAGCATGAAATGCTGTCATATGCGAAATTAAGGCTACACAAACCAGTCCTAGCTGTTACACATATTGTTTTGGAACTAACCATACATACTGCAATTGCAAGTTGCATTGCAGTGTGTATTGTATGGATGCAAACAGAACCAGAATGCAAGGCAGGTTTGCCTGGCTCCGGCTAGGCGGCCCTTTTCATGATGTGTGATGGGCCAGGGGGGGGCTGCGGCTTACCGATTCATCGAAGCGCCAATAATGTTGTAGTTAATCTTTGAAAAGCTTGGGTTCCGCGTGTTTCGCGGAAAGATGCGTCTCCATTCGTTTTCTCCATTAGTTATTTCTCAACCATCTTGATCAGATAAAATATTCAGAAATTCGAGAAAACGCCACTGTAGATCGATTCGAAGGACGCGACTTCACTCATATTTACACAGTGCAATGACCTTTGCGAATTCCCGCGGTTTTAATGTACACCAGGCGTGTTTACGCCAAAGATCAATGTATACAATAGTAAGAAATTGGATTTCAAAAATTAGTATTAATAAATCATATAATAGATAATAGATTTAGTAATACAATTCAAATAACTATTTAATTTTCATACTGCTAGCATTGAATAAAACAAAATTTATTAGCTTATAATATACTAATTGCAATCATAGACTTTTCCCTATATGAAAAAGTGTCATTGAAATGTTGAAAAGGATGGTCAGCCCTCACTTTCTCAATTAGTGTTTTGGTTTGATCAAGGAATGGTTTGCAGAGGCTGTTGAGCTGCTCAGGCCTGCTTAAAACTTAAGATTCAGCCGTATGTAGGTGTAATTTTGGTGCATTTTAACTGCTTTGACTGCACTGTCGCTGTATTCATCGCCCAATACCTCACAATGCTGGTCGGCAAGCCGTCATAAGGTAAAATTATTGACTGTCTCCACTGACACTGTCAACATTAACGCTGAGAGTGAGACGAGGCATCACCAGTCAGGGGGGGTAGGACATTCCAACATAACAGCAACAGCAAAATCAAAAACGGCATCAACTTCCGGGTAATAGTCTGTTTCACAAGACTTAACGGTAGGCGGGCGCTCTTACGCATATCGAAAGGTTACCACACAGACGTGACTTAAAGTACTAGGCCTGGTCACGATATGAAATGTAAATGACCGTTATTGGAAATTACACTATTTTGCAGCGGGGTTATCCATAACCTCGACGGATTTGAAGCCAATAAATTTTCTAATTTATCATGATATTACTAAGATCTTTTGAACAAAGGTTTAAGGGCAGTGTCAACCCTGGTTGCTTGGTTTTTACACGAATTTCTGATTTTTGCCACCCATTTTAAAACCTTAAACAACCAACAACGGTTATCCACTGCAGGGACAATCATGAGCTGTATTAGTTTTTGCGATTTAAAACAGCTATGTGACCATTTAAAGCACAAAAACGCTTGGTCTAAACGGCGGGAATTAAGCACACTTCACGGCCGTCAGGCGCAAGACGCCCCATCGCGTCGCGCGGTGATATTTGCTGGTAATGAGCGTGCGAGTGTTTTATGTACTTTTGCGCGAACGCATCTGAAAAAACGAAAAATAATATTTGAAAATGTAAAACAAAGCGCTAATTAGAAAGATTAAATTTCAATTTCTTCGTAATTTTGGAGTTAGAGACAAAATAATGTTTGATTCATAGTGCATAAAGATGTATTTTCATACTTGCATCAACATACCCAATTTGAAGTTCAAAGAGAAAGTATTTGAGAAAGAGACAGCTTGAAATGGCGTGAAAATGTCACTGTTTTTACTAAAACGCGGATTTTCTCAATGTCAAATTTTCGCCAAAATTTGGCCAAATTTTAAGACAAGATAACTCCAAAAATACCGAAGTAAAAAGGTAAGGTTTAACTTCCTACGATAGCATTCGGTTTTAGGACGGTTTTCTCAATTTATTTTCGATTTCTAACTAAAGATATTCTCAAATATACTCAAATTGGAAAAGAAAAGTAAAAATCACACTTTTTTTACATTTTTCTTATATGTCGAAAGTAAGCTCTATTTTTAAAAAATGAAAAAACCGTCCCGAGACAAATTGTCTTGTTTCCTAAAAAAATAACATAAGAAATCATTGAAAATTCAAAAGGTTTTGTATGACTGTCTGAAATTTTGGGGCAAAAATAGTGTTTTTTTAGTCTTTTTCTCAAAATACGGAAAGTTTTACATTAATCTATGCCATCATCGGTTCATCGTCCAATTGTCTTTCTAGAAATGTATACTTTTACATAAATAATTAAATATTTGCAAAAGTTACAAACCAAAATAGATAATCGGAAACTCAGGTTCACACTGCCTTAAGAGACGATTTTTTAATGTCACTGGGAACGAGAATGCCATAGTAATGCCACGTAGCAGTTCCACAAATTCCGTTTG